>JARQOC010000002.1:413753226-413783226 GCA_033576535.1 Allobates femoralis
TCCCCTAGAAGATTGACACTAATATGTTCTCAGTAGTTTATTTAATGCTCAGCAATGCCTCATTATGCAAACTGATCTTTTTGCTCCATTTCTGAAATCCTAGGCATGTTGGAATCACCACTGTCTTTCCCATCTGCCAGTGTTCTGCTCTTCTATGTGCACTTGCATCCACTTCAGTCTGCCCAAGTGCTGAACGATGAAGATGAATCTAAAGCCCAAAAAGGGAAGAACACAGTTCAGAAGCGACTATCTGTGTACTACCGAGCTTTCCTGAACGGTGCCTGACGTCATACATGCAGCAAGGGGATCAATTTACATACAAAGGTGTTGCTAAGTATTAAAATAAGCTCTGGAGGCAGACTTTTGGAAACAGCTGTGTTCCACCTAGACATCATAACACTCACTTATATATTAAAGCCCCACTCCAGCGTTTTGTTTTCAGTGCATCAGCCTTCTTTGATGCCGCTCAGGGTCCGCGGCAGCATCTTGTGCAAGTAACTTGTGACTGAAGTCAAAAATTACATCACAAGCGCTCAATGCAAGTCTGTGAGTACCAGGACAAAGGCTCTCATAGAGATGTGTTGAATTGTTACCTCCAGCTCGTTCCATGAATCACTGAAGCAGTTGACACGTCACAAAACGCCAGAAATTTGGACCAGAGCAACATTGGTAAAAGATGAAGACAGCAGCAAGTGATAGCAGATAGGGAGCAAGGGACTTACATTTAAAGCACTACTCCACTGCTGAAATAAAAAAAAAGATGCTGGATTGGTGCTTTAAAAATTTTTATTTCTCTGGAATAAGTCAAAGTAGTTATCAAGTCCCTACAACTTTTATGAACTGCTATGCTATATAGATGGTTATTGAGTGTTGATCCTTCTGATAGAGTCCCTCTAAACAATTCAACACATCATACAAAACCACAAATATTAAAATTTTTGTAAAAAAAAAATATGGTTATGAGAACATAATGAGACCAACATTGACTGCATTATGCCTGTGTTAAGAGACTGCTTTATTTAACTGCTGGTTGAAAGATTATATGAAGAGACTAGTCATAGGAGAATTTACAGAACTTATAGGCAGCATTGAAATTTCCTATTCTGAGTTTAGTCATCAAGTTCCGTTTTGGTGTTTAGCTGGACTTTATATAAGGTTCTGTTCTGGATCCAAACTTGACGAGGACCTCATTGGAAATCACTGATTGGGGAGTTCTGCTCTCTGCCCACATCCAGCCATAAACAAAGCATTTCCAGGGAAGAAAGGGAGGCTGGGTTTTCTATTTTTTCTTCCTTTGTACACACTACATCCGATAACGCTGATTTTTCCCCAGTGCGGCTATTCAAAGACTCAAGCGGCTCTCACTGGGCTGAGCACTGAGTGTACCCAAGTACGGTGATGTTTGCTCCAGTGGTTTGCGTAAATAAAGCACCCAAACTCTGAACTTGAACACTGACATTTTTTGTAAAGTGTGTGTTTGGTATGAACTCCAAACTTTAAAGTTCTGTTTGTTCATCACTAATCTTGTTCAAATGAAACTAATGGTGGTGGCTTATAAATCTTTAAATCGCCTCTCTGGTCCCATGGCGTCTTCTTGTGACTGTAACGTCAGAAATTAATTCTTAAGCTGCCAATATAAGTCTATGAGGCCTCAACCAGGCGAGAATGAGGCTTTCATAGAGATGTATTGAATTGAGACCTTTGGTGGCTCATGAAACACTGAACTGCCATCAGGTGACAAATCCCTTCAAACCGACTGAAAAGGCAGCAATAGAAAATAAAGCCGCCAGAAAGTGAGTATAAGACAGGGGGTATTGTACTTAAATTTAAAGCACCGCTCGAGAAGTGCAATGAGAAGAAAACGCAGGCTTGGTGCTTTAAAACTCAGTGTCTGAATTCTGCTTTGTAAGATACTTGATATTGCCAGTGACATTAAATATTGAAAATTTCAAACCAGATATTATTTTCAGCCATGCATACAACATCCGCTAAGTAATTGTTCCCTTTAGTTTGCAATAAAATTGATCTTGTCTCTGGTAAAGCTTCAGCAGACAGCATTTACGTGGTTTGTACAAATTGTTTCCATAAAATGCTCTCAGCAGGTAAATAAGAAAGAAAAATTTCCATTGACCTTTATAGAGAAATCTTTGAAAATGAAAAATGAATGAATTCCTTTACTTATATTAAAATATTTTAAACAAAGTTTAAGATCAGCAGTGTGTAGAATACATAGTTGAAAGGTCAATCTAATAAAGTCTCACATCTAATTGGCTAATATATAGAATAGGAATCTTATTAATGACTTTTTTCTGAGATTGCCCTGGGCTTATAGACCAATGACAGAAACATCACGACTCAGCTACACAGTGACATGTCTTAAAGCGAACCTGTCACCCCCCCAACATCAAAAACTAAAATAGCCACCTTCTGCAGCACTAAGGCTGCAATTTAGAGAAGGTGGCTATAGCCTTTTGATGCCCTATATTCAATCAAATATGAACTTAGATAAATGCTACACTTAAGAATACCGGTGACCGGTAGACGGGGTTTCACGCACTCTGACCCCGCCCCCTGTTGTCAATCATCGTGCTCTCCTGCCTCCCCTCACTGTGTGACATGAACACGCGCCTCCGTTGTGCTGTATGGTGCCGCGCATGCGCTGTACGCCGGATGTCCAGGAAGTTGTCGGGCAGCGCGCACAGCGCATGCGCTGGCACCATACAGCACAACGGAGGCGTGCGTTCATGTCACACAGTGAGGGGAGGCAGCAGCAGGAGAGCACGATGATTGACAACAGGGGCGGGTCAGAGGAGCGTGAAACCCGCCTCCTTGTCACCGGTCTTCTTAAGTGTGAGCATTTATCTAAGTTCATATTTGAGTGAATATAGGGCATCAAAAGGCACCTTCTATGAATGCAGCCTTAGTGCTGCAGAAGGTGGCTATTTTAGCTTTTGATGCCCGGGGGAGGGGTGACAGGTTCGCTTTAAAGGACTTTTACCAGGTTTGGAAGTTATTCTCACATGATAGGAGATAATGTACTAACAGCTGAAGGTCTAACTATCGGATCCCCACTGAATACTATAAAGGGTTTCAGCAAAGTCTGAATGTGACTGAGGCCTACCATACATAACTGCTGTCTGGATATATTACTGACATAGACTAGGACAGCACTTGTTAGTCTCTGGCAATCTTTTAATTATGGGCCCACTTGGAGAGGTAGGTTTTTAAGTCATAGGTAAGGGTAGGCAACACAACGAGCAGCATTTGTCGGGGAAGTGTGCTATAAGCAAACAGATAGTTTACTGCAGGCAGTAGTGATGAATAGGCTAACTGGATACTTATTTGCAGAAAAGATTATTTGTTGCTGCAGTATAGTAGTTTAAATAGCAACAATATTGGCAGGGAAGAAATTGTTATGCTTATAGCAGATGAATGGTTAACTTTATGTCTGATGCAGGACGTATATCCAGTTAGATGATAAACCAGCAGAATTTCACTTAAGAGTTGAATAACCAGCTGAGATAAATGGATGGTGACACAACCTCCTGAAGTACACATGGGAAAAGAATGCAAAGCTTACTGAATATGCTGACAGCACATAGCTATCTGAGTTGGCCTTGAAAGGAACCTGTCACCTGTAATTAAAGAGGACCTGTCACCAAACCAGGCATGGTGATCTAATAACAGCACTGGATGCAGCATGTCTGCTGCATCCAGGCAAGGGGTCCCCCAGCACTTGAGCAGCCCTGTACCCCGAGATAATACACTTAGAAAACTTACATGCTCCAGCCATAAGGAGGTGGTTAGGGGCTGAGCCAAAAGGCAGATTCACACCCCCTGAAATGTTTAATCTGCCCACCGCTGCCAATCATTCTCTCCCTCTTCAGCAGCATTAAACAGGTTTTTTTTTTTTTTCAGAACTTGCCGCTTAGCCCCGTCCCCACAGGGGGCGGGCTAAACAGCAAGTTCTGGAAAAAAAACCTCTGTTTAATCTGCAGAAGAGGGAGAGAATGATTGGCAGCGGTGGGCAGATTAAACATGCAGGGGGTGTGAATCTGCCCTTCGGCTCCAGCCCCTAGCCTCCTCCTTTCTGGCTGCAGGATGTAAGTTTTCTAAGTGTATTATCTCGGGGTACAGGGCTGCTCAAGTGCTGGGGGACCCCTTGCCTGGATGCAGCAGACATGCTGCATCCATGCTGTTATTAGATCACCATGCCTGGTTTGGTGACAGGTCCTCTTTAAGCCCCTGACCTATCACTTGCTGTCCCTACACCTTCCTAGGTGCTCCCTAACCATCCCTCTCTGTTGTAAATTCGACCTGTGAAGAGTTAGAAAAATGACTTATAGCTTACTGCACTTCGCTCAGTCAGGCGACTGGAAAGTGGCTCCAGGCTCCATTCTCCCCTCCTCCGTCCTTCACTGCATACCCCGCTGGGCGGCATATTTCTTTCTTCATCTCCTCCTGATTTTGGAATCTCCGCCTGTATTCATGCTATGATGCACCGGCTGGTTAGTCACATCCGGCCCGATGCATTATGGGCTCGATCACGTGATTGGCCCCCGATGCATTATGGGCTTGATCATGTGATCGAATCAACTCCGCGCATGCGCAATGCGCATATTAAAGCCGGGTGGATCACGTGATCAAGCCCATAATGCATCGGGGCCGATCACGTGATCGGGCCCATCATGCACCGGGCTGGATGTGACGTATCGGCCGCTGCATCACAGCATGAAAACAGGGCGGGAGATTCCAAAATCAGGAGGAGATGAAGAAAGAAATATGCCGCCCAGCGGGACATGCAGTGGAGCAACGGAGGAGGGGAGAATGGAGCCTGGAGCCGCCTTTCTAGTCGCCTGACTGAGCGACGTGCAGTAAGTTCAAAGTCATTTTTCTAACTCTTTACAGGTCGGATTTTCAACAGAGAGGGATGGCTAGGGAGCACCTAGGAAGGTGTAGGGACAGCTAGTGATAGGTCAGGGGCTTAATTACAGGTGACAGGTTCCCTTTAAAAGGCTTTGTGTGACGATGTCAAAGTAGAATCTCAGCATGGACTACAGCAAACGGCCAAGGGATAAGGGAGCTGGGTACAGCGCTGATGCCAGGACACATAGAGATTGAATATAACAGAAGTATGCATGCTTTACCTGTACTCAAGTCACTGTAGAGCATTGTCCAGGGAATTGGTGATGTTGTAACTGAAGAATTCCCAGCGAAAAGAAAGATATACTCTAATGTGAGGATAGGGAATATCCCTAATCACTCCCTCCACTCTTTTGTTATTTACACACTAAGAAATGAAAAGAAATACAATGTTTTTTTTTTACCTTTAAATGATAGTAAAGTGTTGTCAGATGTGCTGGCATACGTTGTGTGGGCAGCTGTTAAGTAAGTTCCTCCTACACATAAGATATCGGGTGTATTTTCGTAGTATGTTGATATGTCAAATATATAATTGCATATTAAACCTAATTTTAGTATTAGGTAGTTAATATTTAATAAGATGATTAGTACAACTGATTTTTAGGCCACGTGCAAACGCTGAGTGTTTGATGAGTTTTTAACGTCAGGATTTGTAGTCAAAATCAGGAGTGGATAATTAAATACAGAAGTGGTGCAGGTGTTTGTATTACACTTTTCCTCTGATTGCTCCACTCCTGGTTTTGTCTACAAATCCTGAGGTAAAAAACTCATCAAATACTGAACGTGTGCACGTGGCCTAAGAAGTACGGTAACTATGGCTCAACTTGTTATTGTATCTGAACATACTGTGTTGTGCCAAGCTCATAGTCGAACACTGATTTGTTGGAGAAAAAATATTAGTAAAAGACTTTCTGAAATGCAACTGCAAGTATACAGTCTGAAACATGAACATGTTATATTAAACATCATTGAGCTGTAACTGCAAATTGCAGTGCAATTTCATATTATTTTCCTAGATGTTCTTCAAGAATAAGAAAGAATAAACTACTAAAGGAATTTTCATCATAAATTCTAAAACATCTTTAATTTGCAAATTGCAAAATTTTTTCTAGGGCAGAATAACTAAAATGGCCGCTTTTTAATACTGCCAGAGACTTGTCCTAGAATGTTTTAAAAGGACAGGTGCCTGTGAGCATGAGAAGTAGGAGCTTGCACTGTCACCCCTTCATGTGCAACCAGTGTCTACTTAGAGCAGCGGTCCCCAAACCTTTTTGCATCTGGGATTGGCTTCATGCTAGACCATTTCTCTGTGGCCCGGCGGGGGGAAGGGATGCATATGGGGCGGGAGCTTTAGTCATATGAAAGGGGCTTTGAGAAGGGGTGGAGTTTAGTACCCTGTTTCCCTGAAAGATGTGTTACATCTTATTTTCAGGGGATGTCTTATTTTTCCATTCCCTTGCAGCCCCTAATATGGTATCCCCATTATCCCCTTGCAGCCCCCATCATCCCCTTGCAGCGCACTATATCCATGTCATCCTCTTGCAGCCCCCATCATCCCCATGCAACCCTCATCATTTCCATGCAACCCCCATTATCCTTTAGCAACCCCCATGTAGCCCCCATCATCCTCCTCTTGCAGCCCCCACCCTCCTTCCTCTTGCAGCCCTCATCCTCCTCTTTTGCAACCCTCATCCTCTTCCTCTTGCAGCCCTCATCCTCCTCCTTTTGCAGACCCCATCCCTTCCAGCCCCCATCCTCCTACTCTTGCAGCCCCATCCTGCTCCTCTTGCAGCCCCCATCCTCCTCCTCTTGAAGCCTCCATCCTCCTCCTTTTGCAGGCCCCATCCTCCTTTTGCAGCCCCCATCCTCCTCATTTTGCAGCCCACCCACACACACCCTCAGTGGCGTAACTAGAGTCCGGTGGGCCCCGGTGCAAAATTTAGACCTGGCCCTCCGCGTGCGCATAATGATGAAACTCACAAATTGACCCCTCTCCCCCTTCCTTGTGTATTAATGTGCTTCATCCTGCTATATATGGTCCTCCTCCTGGAATGTGGCCCTTATCGTGGTATATATGTCCCCCATCCTGGTTTATATAGTCCACCTCCTCCTGTCACCATAGTCGTCCTATTATTCATAATGCATCCCCCATATATTCCTCCATATATTACAATGTACCCCCATAGTCCTCTATGTATTATAATGCATCCCATAGTCCTCCATTCATAAGGTAGCTCTTATAGTCATCCAATTATTATGATGAGCCCCCATTATCCTCCATATAATATAATGCAGCCTCACATTCCTCTATATAGTACGATACAGCCTCGTAGCCCTCCATATAGTATAATGCAGCCTCATAGCCCTCCTTATAGCATAATACAGCCTCATACACCTCCTTATAGCATAATGCAGCCTCATAGCCCTCTATATAGTATAATGCATCCTCATAGCCCTCCATATAGTATAATGCAACCTCATAGTTCGCCATATAGTATAATGCAGCCTCATAGCCTCTCTATATTATATAATGCAGCCTCATAGCCACACCAAATAGCATAATACAGCCTCATAGCACTCCATATAGTGCAGTCTCAAAACTCTCCATATACTGCAACCTCAATACTCTCCATATACCTTGAGTATAATACAGCCTCAAAACTCTCCATATAGTGCAGCCTCAAAACCTATATAGTGCAGCCTCTAAACTCTCCATATGATGCAGCCTCAAAAGCTTCTATATAGTGCACGCTCATAAGTCTCCATATAGTGCAGCCTTATATGTGCAGCCTCATATCCCCTCCATATAGTGCAGTATTATATATGCAACCTTATATCTCTCCATACAGTGCCTTATTATATATGCATCCTTATATATGAACCACCCCTCTCCCTCCATAATTCTCTGGCCATAGTGCACTCACTTATTAAAAAAATAAATCTGTACGTACCTCTCCCAGTTCCCCTGCTCCCAGTTCCCCGAAGTGAGAGACGGGGCGGGAGCAGCAGTAGGAAGTAGGAGGCTCCCCTCCCCTCTCTGCCAATGAGCTCCAAAGCGGCCTGTGCTGCTGTGCATTATCCTCGGAGAAGCACATCCATGTGAAGCGGGCACTGGGATCGGCAGGCGCAGGGGGCGGTGGGTGGTGCGGACGGGCACAGAGACCCCACCGCGGCCCGGAGGTTGGGGACCCCTGACTTAGAGGTAATAATGGAAATGCAAGGGGTGATAAGTGAAAAACAGGCCATTTACACTGCAGTTCATCAGTCTTTCTCATCTAATACTTGAGATATCAGGGATGCTAAGGTAGGAAGAGGTTGCTTACACTTTTGTCTTTCTGTTATTATACTTGAGCTGTTCGTCCTCTATTTCTGATCTATTATTAGAGATACTGTGGGTGCCGAGGAAAAAAGAGGCCATTCACACATGTTTCTGATCTAATTCTAGAGGTATCAGGGATGCTGAGATAAGAAGAGACTGCTTAATCTGCAGTCCATCATGTCGGTCAGATCTAATTTTTCTGCTACCGGGGGGCTGTGGTGATAGGCTGCTTAGACTGCCGTCTAGACTTTCTTTGTGAGCTAATACTTGAGACACCAAGAGTGCTGAGGTAAGAAGAGGCCATTCATAATTTTGCCCACCTTGTCTTTCTGATCTAAAACTGACCTGATTCACAATGGGATTTATTCTATGTGAGCCATAAGTTGCCATTACAGTGAAAGCCTATGGAGCCTCGTTCTGACATTACAATGGCTTACATTGTAATGGCAACTTGCGGGTCACATAGAATAAAACCCAGTGTGATCCGAGAGTGGAAATTGCACTTGAGTCAGAAGAGGACCAAGGTGACGCTAAAAACCGGGTAAGGCTAGGGTCACACTTGGCATGAGTTTTTTTTATTGCCTTAAAAATAAGCATGCGTTTCTGCATGCTTTTTTCATTTCTGCATGTGTTTTTTAGATGTCCTTAGGCACCCATGTGTTTTTCCATGCGTTTATGAATCAGCAGCAAAAAAAAAGTGCATGCACCATTTTTTGGTGCTGATTTAAAAACGCATGCATTTTTTTAGAAAATGCATGCGTTTTTTAACATGGGCCCCTATGGAAAACGCATGTGTTTTTGGATGGTACTAAATGGTACTAAGGTACCATGCGTTTTTGCATGCGTTTTTGATGGCAGCTCCTCACATAAGTGCAAAAACGCATGCCAAAAATGCATGGCACTTTAGGCATGCGTTTTTGCTATTGGGGCATGCGTTTTTGCTATTAGGGCATGTGTTAATTGCATGGGGGCCTATGGGTGAATTTTTACATGTGTTTTTAAAAACGCAGGTCTCCAAAAAAGCATGTAAAATCTGCAAGTGTGACCCTAGCCTAAGACTGTGATCGGAAAGTATTTGATTTCACTTATAGTGCACAGCACTCACTCAGTACTCAAGTTTATCAAATAAAAAATAATGGTATTTCTTCTTTAAATTTTTATAATCTGCGAAGAAGTGACAGCTTGAAATGGCTATATTGGTTCTTTAGTATTTGTCATTTCAGATGGAGTACTGTATATTCACTTTACAGTCAACACATCAATCCAAAACCTATGATATGCTCTTTTTCATACACACACTAAAATATGACTGAAATACACAAATATATATATTTGTCATAAATTCTGGATTTTTTTTTCAGCATTCCGTAGTTTGTTTTTATATTGTTATTGATTTTCTATTGATTTAAAACTCTGTGGTCTTTTAAAGTTCTATGCTGCAATTGTGATACAATAGAAAATGGTACGAGGAACAAATAGCTACATTGACTCACAAATAGAGATCCTATAGTCATAAAATGCTCCTGTGTGAAGAGGTACAAAGAGAAAATTCATGGCACATCCAAAAGTTTCTATTTAAGGATTGCTTTATATAAAAAATAAAGATACATTTACATTGTTAACAGTTGAACTTCCACCTTAGGGTCCAGTAATAATCTGGTTTGGGGAGATGGAAAAATTAAATTTTAACTCACAAGAGACATCGTAAAAAAAGTGGGCAATTTTTGAGAAAGGGGGGTGAACCCATGAAACATTACCCAGGTGTGGACACTCTGTCTCTTATACAGCCTCCCTGTCTAATTTAAAATGGAACAGGATTTTCTTATCACGCAAACTGGATTATTGCTGGACCTTTTGCAGTAATTAAAAGTGGTGGGGGTTCAATGGTAACATGAATGTGTATTTATTACTCATGTGAATTAATCCTTAAATTGAAATTTTTAATATACCATGAATTTTCTGTTTGCACTGAACTGAATGGTTGTTGGGAGTAGAAATGTCAGTGTTTTAGACTAGACAGCCAAGATGCATTATTGTGCCTCGCAGTGGCGTAACTTCAAGCCCAGGGGCCCCTATGCAAAAGCTCCAACGTGGCCCCCAATTATTGCAAATCTTTAATAGTATTAGTCTTTTTCTATAGGCCAAAGGGACTTCTGGGGCCCCCTAGACTGCAGGGCCCGGGTGCGATCGCAACCCCTGCACCTATTGTAGTTACACCCCTGGTGCCTCGTAGCAAACCCACATGTAGTTTTATGCAAATTGTATCAAAAGTAGCTACTGGAAAACTTACTTCCCTATTTATCAAGACTGGCAATCTTCATGCCGGTGTTTTTGAGGGGGCTGAAGGGGGTGTGAGGCTCCTGATTTATTAAAAGACACATACTTCTTAATGAATCAGGAGCTTCTAACAAATTGAGCGGAGTTCTATGTCAACTCTGCCCACATTGTCAGAGCTGGGTGAAAATGGCTTAAAGGGAACCTGTCAGGTCACACTACCCTCTCTTCTATCTCTACCTGTCCCTGCACCTTGGTAGCTGTTCCCTAACCATCCCTGTCTGACCTAAAGGGGCCCTATAACGATTATGAAAAATGACTTTGAACTTACATATGGTCTTCATCTAGGAAACTGGATAGGCGGGCTCTGGGGCTCCATTCTCCCCTCCTCGCTGTGTCCTAGCACACCCAGCTGGGCGTCCTAGCTCCTGGTGCTTTGCCACCTCCTTTTTGTATTTCCCACCCTCTCTGCTGCTGTAATGTCCGGCCGGAACGTCATATCCAGCCGGGTGCATTGTGGGCCTAATCACGTGATCAGCCCTATGCATTGTGGGCCTAATCACGTGATCAGCCCAGCTTCGGTGCATGCGCAATGCGCATATCGAAGTCGGGCCCCTTTAGGTCAGACAGAGATGGTTAGGGAACAGCTACCAAGGTGTAGGGACAGGTAGTGATATGAGACGGATTGAGCGACCTGACAGGTTTCCTTTAAGGATCCCAACAGTCACAAAATGTTGGCATAGCCTCAAGTTGTACCAAAATAATGTAAATTTTCAAAGCTTTTTAAGCTTTGATGATTCAAGACCCTTTAATTTTTAGATGCTTCACTTTAATTTTATTGGTAGACAATTCTTTTTTTTATGCAGGAACATTGTGTATTACAGAGCATGGTACAAAGAATTCTGTCACATCGTAGGCTTTACATTGAGCTTTATTCCAAGGACATTTTCTGAAATATTTGTATATTCAGAACTGAAAATAAGTAGGTTTTATTATATGAGACAGCCACAGTGATACAATTGATCTCTGGAAAGAATAGCAGTACAATTCCAACAAATATACAGACTATACATGAAAAACAAGCTGTTCAGATTTACATGCACAAATAGCTAAATATCTCATAATGATGAAAATAACTGGAATCCTGAAAAATGGCTCCCGAGTATAAGCCAAGGCCCCTAATTTTACCTTCAAAAACTGGGGAAACTTATTAACTCGAGTATACTATAAATATATAGGGTGGAAAATGCAGCAGACCGCCATCTGGGTATATAGCCCCTCATCACTGTATATAGCCTTCATCACTGTATATAGCCTCTCATCTCTGTATAGCGCCCATAACTGTATACAGCCCCTTATTCTGTATATAGCCCCATCACTGGTATATAACGCCCCCATCACTGGTAAATAGCGCTTCATAACTTGTATATAGCTCCCTATCCCTGGTAAATAACCCCCATCACTGGTATATAGTGACCCCATAACTGGTATATAGCGTCCCCATCACGGGTATATAGCACCCCCATCACTGGTATATAGCAACCCCATCACTGGTATATAGCCCCCATCACTGGTATATAGCACCCCATCATTAAATATAGCCTCCATCATTGTATATATCCCCCATCACTGTTATATAGCGCCCCTATCGTTGTATATAGCCCCCATGCTGGCGCTCACTATTAAATAAAAAATGTTTTAACTTACCCTCCGAGGCTTCCCTGCAGGCACCGTGGCGTCCTCCCTCTGCTCTTCCTGCTTCTCATCATGTGACCGGCAAAGCAGCAATGATGTCACTGCTGCACTATTCACATGACTATATTTGCCGGGAACAAGCAGGTAGAGCGGAGAGAGGACACCATGGTGCCTGCAGGGAAACATCGGAGGGTAAGTTAAAATGTTTATTATTTTATTGTGAGCAACAGCATGGGGTCCACATACTGTGATGCGGTGTGTACACTTAGTGCCGCCCTCCACGCCGCTGATGGACAAGGGGATGCAGTGCATATTACATTACACCAATGAGCGGGACCACGTTGACCTCCTGCTTCTTCTGCAGCTCCCTTCCACCTCCTCCAGTCCCCGATCACCATCTCAACCCCCACAGCAAATAGACTGACTCGAGTATAATCCGAGGGAGGCACAAAAATTGTGCTGAAAAACTCGGCTTATACTCAAGTACTATACGGTACTTCTATCTGGTTGTTGTAATGCCATTTTCCTGGTGATTTTAGTAAACCAGAAACATATGGTTATCAGATCTAAGGATGAAAATTGTGTTTGACATAATTTTATCCCTTCATGTGTTAGTTATCCACATTAGCTGGGCCAAATGTTTTGCATGTTTTCTCATGGGTAGTCTAATTTTCGCTAAAAAAAATGTTTCTGTGTGAACGTATGTGTGTTTTTCGGTTAAAACATGGCAAAGACAAAGATAAATTTATCACCAGATGTCAGAAGGAAACTTATTCTGAGAGTGAAATTAGACAAAAGCCAAAAAGAGGTGGCTATGGGGTTCAACTGTTCTCAGAGCCAAGTGTCACATTTAACAGTATAATAAATAAAGAAAAAGAAGCCTATGGAACAGCTGACAAACCTAGTAATGGCCGGCCACTGAAAACGTCCTCCAAAGTTGATCACATTATTAAGAATTATTAGGAAAAAGTCTGTATCTGATGTCCATAATAGTGCTGTACAAATTTTGTACAAAATGAACAAATAATATGGATAAGAAGTGAGTTGCCAAACTGTGGTGTGACTGCAAAGAGCTGTAGGGTTGAATGCTCAAGTTCCAGTCAAGAAGCCTTTCATCTCTGCAAAGAGCCGGAAGGTCCAACTTGAGTTTCCCAAATAACACAGCCAATGGAAGAGACGGATTGGTCTAAGGTGTTGTGGTCGGATGAATCCAAATTCAATCTGTTTGGTAGTGATAGCAAACACTATGGAAAATATAATGATGTAAGGTACAAAACACCTTTGGTAAAACACGGTGATGGCAATGTCATGGTTTGGGGCTGCTTTTCTGCATCTGCCATTGTCCTCTGCATAGAATAAATAGTAATATAAATCCTACCATGTACAAGGAAATACTGGAGAATAGAATCCTGCCACATGGTAAAACCAAAGTAGGCAGGGGCTGGAATTTCCAGCAACAGAATGATCCTAAGTACACATTCAATTTAGTAAAAAATTGGTTATCAAAAAAAAATGTTCACCTGTTGCAATGGCCAAACCAATCACCTAATGTAAACCCTATAGAGCACCTTTGAGATGAGTTAGGGCAACGAGTTGGGGCCCATACCCATAGCAATAAACATGAATTGTATGCAGATTTGCAAATTGAATAGAGCAACTTCTCTCAAGTTATCTTAAATACCCTACTGGCTTTAATGCCCCATCAGTGTGGGGCAGTATTTAAAGCTATGGGTTATGCTGCAAAATACTACATTATGGCATTGTAAACAATGAATTACTTTCTATGCTGTGATCAATAAATACTATATGCAAAACGTTTGTCAGTCAGTTTTCTTTAATGAAATGACTAAACCTATATTCAGAAGCATTTTGGTTAAAATGAAGGTCTTGTATGATGACAATTTCATGCACTTTCAATTCATCACCAGGAAAATAGAATCACAACAACCAGACAGAAGGAATCACACTTAAAACAAAAGAACAACTTTTGATCGCCACTGTATGTAAATATATATTTACTCTTCATTATTGAAATTGCAGCAACAATAAGAACAAGTTGTACAAATATGGAAATCACAGGATTGAAAGACTTGCTAATTATATGCAAAAGATGAGAAAATGAAAACAAAATGTAAACACCTGTTCAATGCTAAAGCAATCCTGAAAACATGCACTGTTGGTGGCTCTTGAGGACTGGAGTTGGGGAACCCTGCTGTAGGGAATTTGATCACTTGCCGCTAGGTTCCCACATAGGTTGCAGCTGATTTCTCGGTTTCCTAGCACCTGCGATTTGCTTTTTGTTAGATACTCTTCTTTTGACAAGGGAATCCTTAACAGACAGCTCCTTTTTGTTCAGTTCATGTCTGTATTTATTGGGAAATGTTTTTAGTTTTGTGTTCATCCCAGGAGGTTTCTCCCTGGATCCTCATCACTATATGTTGTTATTCTATGTTTTTATGCAAGAACTTAAACAGATGGCAACAAAGTGCCTGATGTCATATTTTTGTCCTTTTTAAAATTGTGTGAAAAATCACTCAACCCCTTTTGGAACTGCGAAGTTTTGTATTAATGCTGTCTATTCCTTGTCATTGGCGAATCAACCTAGTAAACAAAAAATGTAATGTAATTTACCAGGGGAGCTAAAATAATCCTGAAGTGTTAGGAGAGTCTTAAATACAGCAGCATTCAAGCTATTTCTAGCCTGCCTACACTTAATTGTCTAGATACAGAACAACTCTCCAAGGATTTGGAGCATCCGCTGTGCGCAAGTAGCTTTCCACCTCGCTGTGGCATGAGTTAGACTGATGAGCTTCTGGTAGACATTAATTTAGAAGAGAATGGCCTACTTTCCTGCTGATGATGAGGTTTGGGTCCACCTTGCCTTACCTCATGCTGGGTTTCTCAAATTAAAACCTGCTTGAGTTAACACTTAACTCGATAACAGCAAAAAGACAAAATGGATAATTTACACAAAAATGACCTTTAAGAAAAGCCTGTTATTTGCATCTGACAAACCACCAAACTGTGTAGGAGAATTCAAGGTGGAAACTTTTCCATAATTAATGAATGGTACTCATAAGCATTGCTGCTGTTTGAAGGGCTTTCTTTAATTTTTAAAGCAAACGATGCCTACGTAATGATGGTTATTATTCAGGTTGTAAGCCTGCTCACATATCCATAGCTCCATATTCTCCTCAATTATAGATAACTATGTTTTGTTTTACTAAACAAGAGCCTTAGCTTACCAGTAAGCATTAGGCATTGTCCAAACTTATTTCAGCTTAGAAATAGTGAAATGCTCTTGATATATACAATGAACATATAGACCCAACTTATCCCATGCAGCTGCATGCAGTGTACATTGGTCCATGACTGCCATTATTTAAAAAAAATGTTTGACTAAAAGTTTTTTTGTGCAAACCATCTGCATTAAAAAGCATAGCCAACTACCGTTTACTAAGACCTATCGATTACCATTGAGGGTGTTTTAAAGGGGATTTCCAATAAAAATCTGAATTAATCCAGCTGCATTATACTGAGGTATGCTCCATTGTAGTTTTTTGACATGTTATTCATTTTATGACCATCTACTACAGTTTTCTCTCCTGGTCATGTATCCTGATATATTGAAAAGTATATTAAATTATAATACTGGGTCTGACAATATTTTTAGTGGTCTTCTATCTACCTATTATTATTATTATTATTATTATTAATAATAATAATAATAATAATAATGATCTTTATATAGTGCCAACATATTCCGCAGCGCTTCACAATTCAAAGTTCATGTTTAAAGGGATCCTGTCACCCCCAAAACACCTCAAAACCTATTAAAAGCTGTCCCTACAGCATAGTAACGCTTACCCTACACTCCTTTTACCTCCTAAAAGCACCAAGTGAAATAGGAGAAAAATGTTATTATAGTACCTCATTATGGATGATAATGAGTGACTATGCTATTCATAGTCACTCATCCAGGCTCTCCCACTGCATGATATCACGCCTCCATAGGCGTGATCTTGGAATCTGATTAAAATGCGCGCCTCCCCGCCGCTCTCCTGTGTCTCGGCCGGCCTGTAGTGGGGCTCGGTGACGCGATACGCGTCATTTCCGGCGCCGGGTGACGTATACACCCGCGCCGCTCTGTTAGCTTCAAAACGCGCACTGCGCAGTGCGCGTTTTGAAGCTAACAGAGCGGCGCGGGTGTATACGTCACCCGGCGCCGGAAATGACGCGTATCGCGTCACCGAGCCCCACTACAGGCCGGCCGAGACACAGGAGAGCGGCGGGAAGGCGCGCATTTTAATCAGATTCCAAGATCACGCCTATGGAGGCGTGATATCATGCAGTGGGAGAGCCTGGATGAGTGACTATGAATAGCATAGTCACTCATTATTATCCATAATGAGGTACTATAATAACATTTTTCTCCTATTTCACTTGGTGCTTTTAGGAGGTAAAAGGAGTGTAGGGTAAGCGTTACTATGCTGTAGGGACAGCTTTTAATAGGTTTTGAGGTGTTTTGGGGGTGACAGGATCCCTTTAAACAATCATAAGAAACTGTTATTAGAAAATACAATACAATACAAAAAACAATACAATATGATACAAAGCACAATACAATACAATAATTAGAGCAAAATAATGACAGCCCTCCTCATAAGAGCTTACAATCTAACAATGAGGTGGGGGTGACACAAAGTACAGGTGCTTATTTACAATGATGGTATAGTCAACTTGAGGAGATGGGGAACAGCTAAGAGCAGTATAAGTGGCCACCAACCATTATTTGTGGTCCACTTGAGATTGGTGGAGCGGATAGGCCATGTCTAGAAGACCTTGACTAGGGATCATGATAAGCCACCGTAAAAAGATGTGTTTTTAGGGATCGCCTGAAACTATGTAAGTTGTGGATACACCTAATTTTTTGGGGTAGAGCATTCCAGAAAATGGTGCAGCTCGGGAGAAGTCTTGGAGCCGGGAGTGGGAGGTTCAGATTAATGCAGAAGTGAGCCGTGTCCTTGATGCCGATGGAGTACAGCATGGAGAGTAGGAGCTGATGGTCGACAGTGTCAAAGGCTGCAGAGAGATCAAGAAGAATAAGCAGAAAGTGGTCACCATTACGTTTTGCTGTCAGAAGGTCATTGGTTACTTTGGTGAGAGCAGTTTCTGTAGAATGTAGGGGGCGGAAACCAGACTGTAATGGGTCTAGAAGAGAGTGAGTGGAGAGGTAATGAGTGAGGTGGGAGTAGACCAGGCGCTCCTGGAGTTTAGAGATGAAGGGGAGATTGGAGACTGGTCTGTAGTATTAATATTAATCATTAAATGAGGTTCTCGTGAATCAGGAATAATCAAGAACCTCCCTAAAACTTGTAGATTGTTCTTCCGATTTCCACATACTTTCTAGGCCAAGAGGTTTATTATAAGGTATCAGAATTATTCCCCTTTTAAATTGGCATTTTTGCCTGTATCCGGTAAATCTGGACAAAAAAATGCGGCAAGCCCCATGCATTGTCTATGGGGCTTACAGTAAGGTGTGGCCAGTGCGGTTGCAGTAGTTGCGGCCGCAAAAAAAAAAGAGGTCAGCAGTGTTTCTTTTTGTGGCCGCACCTAACGCACCTTACCGCAAGACCCATAGACAATGCGTGGGGCTTGCCGCAAGGATGTCGCAAGTGCGGCCCTTAGGCGGCAGATGCAATAAATCTGCCGCATCTGCCGCATTTTGGCGAAGATGCCAGTGTGAAAGCAGCCTAACTAGGATTATAAAAGTGTGTAATGGAGTTAAAACCTATAATGCAAGGTGAAAGAATAGCACAAAGCTAATATGAGAAACCTTATCAATTGTAATTGCTATATTTGACTGGTATAAATAAAGTGGTATAAATTGTTTTACTTCCATTTTGTAATATTTAATGAAAACTCAATAAAAATTTGTGCAAAAGAATGAGACTAGAGAAAACAAATAGCCTTTTATAAGGGAACCTGTCATCAAAACTTTATACCCCAAACTAATGACATGTATGGTATATCACAACAGTGAATACAGTCCTCACAATTTTGTAAATATTTTATTATAGCTTTTCATGGAATAACACTGAAGATATGACACTTTAACATAAAGTAGTCAATGTACAGCTTGTATAACAGTGTAAATTTGTCATACCCTCTAAATAACTCAACACACAGTCATTAATGTCTAAACCACTGGTAACAAAAGTGAATACATTACTAAGTGAAAATGGCCAAATTGTGCCCAAAGTGTCCACATTTTGTTTGGTCACCATTATTTATAAGCATTGCCTTAACACTCTTGGGCATGGAGTTCACTAAAGTTTCACAGGAATCATCTTCCATGATGACATCAGGAAGATAGGGAATGTTGGAGACTTTGAGCTACTTCTCCTTCTGTTTGAGTATGCCCCAAAGATGTTCAATAAACATTTACATGTAGCACCTTTACCCTCAGTTTTCTGGTCATCATAATGGGAGACCCAGACAATGGGGTTAAGGGCACTGCCCTCCGGAGGCCACACTAGGTACTACAAGTTTGTAGACACCGCCCCCTCCACTTATAAACCCCCACCGCAGGGAATATCCTCAGTTTTTAACTTAGTGTGCTCGGAGGTATCACACGCATTGCTTGCACTTCACTGCATTCTCACAACTTACGTGATGGCGTCTGAAGACAAGGTAATATGGTCCCGGTCGGGGACCTTCGGCAGTCTCCCTGCTCACCCTTGGGGAACACGCAGGTCGAGGTACCGGAGGGCCTAGAGCCTGGACACTGCGTGTCCTCCCGGTACGCTGTCGCACTCCTTCCCATCCCTGTTTGGGGGCTCTGGAAAGTGGGAGATAGGAGCCTTGCACAGCTCCGCTCCGTCCGAGGCCTCCCTAAATGGTGCTTACAGACCGGACTGGTGCTGCACCCCCGTCCGAGGCCTCCCTAAATGGTGCTTACAGACCGGACCGGCACTGAGGCACCTTGTGTGTCTCCGGTGTGCCTGGGGGTAGTGTCGGCACTATATGTGTTAGGACACTCAGACCGCGCGTACCCTCGGGTCCGCGGTTCTGGCGGTGGACCCTGTGCTGGGGCCACCCTGGCTGACCGCCCTGTGTCTCACAGGGGCTGCGGCTGTCGGCTACAGACTTTTGTCTGCAGCCTTTAGTATTGTGTGTGTGTGTGTCACAGTACTTCCCGCGCTGCGGGCTTCGGCGCCTTCATTACTGAGGCTGCCTGAGGAGATGGAAGCAGCCCGGGCGGTGACGTCATTAATGGGCGTGCGTGTGTGCTCCCGCGTGTTTTCGGCTCCGCCCACAGTTAGTCTGTCGGCGGCCATCTTTCCCTTCACTTCCCGGCTGGGATCTGCTTGTAGTGCACGGTTGCACTCAATACAGGGGAGACCGGAAAACCACGCAGAGGCCACACACGCACACACCGCTTCCTCCACCGCATTACTGCGGTCGGTAAGCCGCCGGTTGTACCGGTTTTTTCTTTAAAGATTGGCTTATATCCCCCTGCTGTGGAAATGTCCTCAGCTGGGAAGAGTGCTGCTAAGGCGGCAGGTAACACCACTGCCTGTGCTACGTGCAACGGGACACTGGTTGAGGGGTCCTGCAATAACTGCGGACGCCCAGAGGCACGGACTGAGACTGCAAAAGAGACAGCAGCTCCGGTGCTATACCCTGTGGTCCAGGTGGGCCCAGGGCCATGGGAGACACAGAACAAGATCAATGAATCTATGTTATCCCAGCTGTCCTCCATGTCGCAATCCCTGGAGGTACTAACCAGGAGGCTGGAAAACCCAGCTGCTCCTTCACATTATCCCCGGGTGTCCCCTGCCTCAACTGTGAGACCCCTTAAGCGGACTCGACGTGAGGACTCACCCGAGCTCCAGACACTCTCTGAGGAGGAAGGTCTCTCTGAGGAGGACGAGGATGATGGGGGTTCATTACTCGGGTCCGTGTCAGAACCACCAGAGGGGGTGGAGGATCTGGTGTCCTCCATCAACGAGACTCTGCGTCTCGTGACACCCCCTGAGGAGGTGACCGTTCACCCGAAGGAGGTCTACCAATGGCTGCGGCCGGAGGCTAGACCAAGTGGCTCCTTTATGGATCACACTAACTTTGGAAGGGTGATTAGAGCTCCCAGGATTCATCCTGGCCGGCGTTATGTCCGTAAATCTAAGGACAATCGCTTCCCCTTCCCTGAGGAGGTGCTTCAGGAGTGGTCGCAGTCCCCTAAGGTGGACGCTTCCATGACCAGGATTGCTGCACGCTCCCTCTTCTCTGCCTCTGATAGCTCCTCATTGAAGGATGCTACTGATAGACAGGTCGAGCAACTCGCCAAGTCTTCTTATGAGGCTGTGGGGTCTTCATTTGCCCCTAATTTTGCCGCGGTCTGGACTCTGCAGGCGATCACCTCCTGCTTGGACGGTATCGCTGACCTGGCAGGGTCCAGCTCAGAAGTCCTGGCACTCACTGATAGAGCAAGGGCCTATGCGGACTACGCTAGAACGGCAACACTGGAAACTGCAAATCGCTCTGCTGTGGCTTCGGCCAATGCTATAGCGATCCGCAGCTTGTTGTGGCTGCGTCTATGGGACTCAGATGCCACGTCCAAGAAGATTTTGCAAAATCTTCCGTTCTCTGGCGACAGGCTTTTTGGTACCGAACTGGACAGGTTGATAAAGGATTCTGCGGAGTCAAAGATCCCACAGAATAAACCTAAGCCACGGTATACCGTAAAGAGGAACCCTAAACAGTGGTCCTTTCGGTCCAGTTCACAACCTTCAGCATCGTCTGCCCGAGCGGACAGAGGGAGCAAGCCCTCTACTCAGTGGCGCCCCAAGGGTCGCCAGAAGAAGCCGGCGGGGGCAGCGGCTGCCACCCCCAAACCCGCTTCCGCATGACTCGCTCTCTCATCCTACCTCCCCACAGGTGGGGGGCCATCTGTCTCTTTTTCGGGACAGATGGCTGCTCCAAGTCCAAGATCAGTGGGTACGAGACATAGTCTCCAGAGGTTACAGGATAGAGCTGACGTCACAGCCGGCACACCGATTCCATCGGTCGGTCCCGTCCCCAGAAAAGGCTCAGGCTTTTCATCTGGTGTTGGAGAATCTCCGCAAGGACGGAGTTGTGGTCCCAGTACCTTCTGGGGAGAGGTTCAGGGGTTTTTACTCCAACCTCTTTATCGTCCCAAAGAAGGATGGATCTTTTCGCCCGGTTCTGGACCTAAAGTTGTTCAACCGCCACGTGTTGGTTCGGAAGTTCCGCATGGAATCCCTGCGCTCCGTAATCGCGGCTGTGTCACAGGGGGACTTCCTAGCGTCCATAGATATTCGGGACGCTTACCTTCACGTGCCCATTGCGCCGGCTCATCAACGCTGGTTAAGATTCGCAGTGGGGGACGAACACTACCAGTTCGTGGCGCTGCCTTTCGGCCTGGCCTCGGCTCCACGGGTGTTCACGAAAGTGATGGCCTCTATGATGGCTCTCCTGCATGTGCAGGGACATACCGTCATTCCCTATCTCGACGACCTGCTGGTCAGGGCGCCATCGGAACACCTTTGTCAAGAGAGCCTGAATGTGACCATGAGGTCTCTGGAACAATTCGGTTGGCTCCTCAATATTCAGAAGTCAACTCTGGTTCCGACCCAGTCATTGACATATCTGGGCATGGACTTCAACACGGCCTCAGCCCTGGTGTCTCTACCACGGGCCAAACAACTGGCCATCCATTCAGGAGTGCAACAGATCCTCCTGTCCCCACAATCATCCCTGCGGGTGTTGATGAAGCTGGTGGGGCGCATGGTGGCAGCAATAGAGGCGGTGCCTTTCGCACAATTTCGCCTCCGTCCTCTACAGCTGGAGATCCTCCACAGTTGGGACAAGAGGACGACATCTCTGAATCGGCTGGTGACCCTTTCCCAACCGACCAGGGATTCCCTGCAGTGGTGGCTACAACCACGTCACCTATCTCGGGGCCGGTCCTTCATCAAACCGTCATGGTTAGTGGTGACCACCGACGCCAGTCTGAAGGGCTGGGGGGCGGTGTTCTTACACCACAGGGCCCAAGGCCTCTGGACTCAGTCGGAGTCGGCGTTGCAGATCAACGTGCTGGAGATCAAGGCGGTCTATCTGGCACTCCTGGCTTTTCAGAAATTCCTCTCCGGACGACCCATTCGGGTTCAGTCCGACAATGCGACGGCCGTCGCTTATATAAATCATCAAGGAGGAACCAGGAGTGCACAGGCTCTGGCCGAAGTCCACCGCATCCTATCCTGGGTGGAGGACAACAACTGCCTGATCTCCGCAGTTCACATCCCAGGGGTCGAAAACTGGGAGGCCGACTATCTGAGCCGGCAGGGGATGGACGCCGGAGAGTGGTCTCTTCATCCAGACGTCTTCCGGGACATCTGCAGCAGATGGGGCACTCCGGACGTGGATCTGATGGCCTCGCGGCTGAATCATCAGGTGCCGCAATACATGGCGAGGTCGTGGGATTCCCAGTCTCTGGGAGCAGACGCCCTGGTCCTGAGTTGGTCCAGATTCCATCTGCCGTATGTGTTCCCGCCTCTAGCTCTGATTCCCAAGGTGCTGTGGAAGATCAGGACGGAGTGCAGGGTAGCCATTCTAGTGGCTCCAGATTGGCCCAGGAGGTCCTGGTATCCGGACCTGTGGCAACTGTCAGGCGGACACAGGTGGGCCCTTCCAGAACGCGCAGATCTACTCGCGCAAGGCCCATTCTTCCACCTCAATTCCAGGGCCCTCAGATTGACTGCATGGCTCTTGAGGCCTGGCTGCTGACATCCAGGGGTTTTTCCCCTACAGTGGTTGCCACTATGAATCGGGCTAGGAAGCCTGTTTCGCGAAAGATATACCACAGGACGTGGAAAATCTTTTTCTCCTGGTGTGCCTCTGCTGGACGGTCTCCTTGGCCCTTGTCTGTTCCGACCCTGTTGGCTTTCTTACAGTCGGGCTTGGAGTTGGGGCTATCCCTCAGCTCCCTGAAGGGTCAAGTGTCAGCGCTGTCTGTGCTGTTTGACAGACGTTTAGCGCTCCTACCGAAGGTCCAGCAATTCCTGCAGGGGGTGTCTCGGGTGGTTCCGCCATACAGGCGACCACTGGACCCTTGGGACCTTAACATGGTCCTGGCGGCATTGCAGAAACCGCCGTTTGAGCCGCTGAGAGACGTTTCCCTCTCTCGTCTGTCCCAGAAAGTGGTATTTTTGGTGGCGATTACGTCTCTGAGAAGGGTCTCAGAATTGGCTGCACTTTCGTGCAAGTCACCCTTCCTGGTGGTTCACCAAGACAAGGTGGTGTTACGCCCACGGCCAGAATTCTTGCCTAAGGTGGTGTCCACTTTTCACCTGAACCAAGAGATTGTGCTTCCATCATTTTGTCCCGCTCCCGTTCATCAGGTTGAGCGCGACCTCCACACTCTGGATCTGGTGAGGGCTGTGCGCATTTATGTGTCCAGAACTGCCTCATTCCGGACGTCGGACTCCTTGTTCATCCTTACGGCGGGTCGCTGTAAGGGGTCCGTGGCATCTAAATCAACCTTGGCCAGATGGATCAAGGTGCCCATTCAGGAGGCCTACCGTTCTTCCGGTCTGCCTCTCCCGGTGGGATTGAAGGCGCACTCGACCAGAGCTGTTGGTGCCTCCTGGGCTTTGCGACATCGAGCTTCTGCTCTACAGGTGTGTCAGGCAGCCACATGGTCAAGCCTGCATACTTTTTCTAAGCACTATATGGTGCATGCCCATGCCTCTGCGGATGCAAGTTTGGGCAGGCGGGTTCTCCAGGCGGCGGTTGCCCACCTTTGAGGGGGACCATGGTTATCCGTCTTTTGAGGAACTCTTCCCGCCCTGGGGTATTGCTTTAGGACATCCCCATTGTCTGGGTCTCCCATTATGATGACCAGAAAAAAGAGAATTTTGTTTACGTACCGTAAATTCTTTTTTCTTTAATCATCAATGGGAGACCCAGCACCCACCCAGTTGTTCCGTTGGATGTTGTCACATTTGACTTGTTCCCAGTTGGAACAGTTTATTCCGGGTTGTTGGACCGTTTTGTTCACGGTTTCTTATCCGAGGTTTCGGGTGTGGTTATTTTGTCTCCTCGCAGCTTATGGACCAAACTGAGGATATTCCCTGCGGTGGGGGTTTATAAGCGGAGGGGCGGTGTCTACAAACTTGTAGTACCTAGTGTGGCCTCCGGAGGGCAGTGCCCTTAACCCCATTGTCTGGGTCTCCCATTGATGATTAAAGAAAAAAGAATTTACGGTACGTAAACAAAATTCTCTTTTTCTTTAGCATAGCAGTGGTAATCTTGGAAGTATGTTTGGGGTTGTTACCATGTTAGAATACATTTTTTTGTATCAGTTTATTTGGTGGTTAGTGTGAACTGGCTCTACAGGCATGTTCACATATATCAGCTCTGACTCAGTTTTTTTCTGTAATTTCGTGTTAGGATGGGATTATGTTATGCTTTGCTTGAGTATTTCACTGCACATGTTGACATTCCCCATAGCCGGCAGCGTGCATGCAACCCCAAACCATGACACTCCCACCACCATGCTTTACTGTAGGCAAGACACACTCATCTTTGTATTCCTCACCTAATTGCAGTCACACACGCTGGACACCATCTGAACCAAATAAGGTTATCTTCGTTGCATCGACATGGTTTGAGTAGTCCTTAGTTTGCTTGTCCTCAGCAAACTGTTTGTAAGCTTTGTTGTGCATTATCTTTAGAAGAGACTTCCTTTTGGGACCACAGCCATGCAGACCAATTTGATGCAGTGTATGGTGTACCGTCTGAGCACTTACAGACTGACCCCCACTACTTTAATCACTGCTGCAATGCTGTATGTACTCATATGGCTATTTTGAAAAGTCAACGTCTAGATATGACGCTGAGCACATGCACTAAACCTTTTTGGTTGACCATGGCGAAGCCTGTTCTTAGTGGATCCTATTTTGTTAAACTGCTGTATGGCCTTGCCCACCATGTTGCAGCTCAGTTTCAGGGTATTTGAAATTTTATAGTCTTGTCCATCTTTATGTAGAGCAACAATTCTTTTATTCACATCCTCAGATAATTTTTTGCCATGAGGAGCCATGTTGAACTTCCAGTGACCAGTATGAAAGTATGTGAGTGATAACACCAAATTTATCACACCTGCTCCCCATTCACACCTGAAACCATGTAACACTAACGAGTCACATGACATCGGGGAGGGTAAATAGCTAATTGGGTGCAATTTGGCCATTTTTACTTAGGGGTGTACTCACTTTTGTTACCAGTGGTTTAGACATTAATGGCTGTGTGTGGAGTTATTTAGAGGGTACACCAAATGTACACTGTTATAAAAGCTGTACACTGACTACTTTACATTGTATCAAAGTGTTATATCTTCAGGGTTGTCCCATTAAAATATGTAATAAATATTTACAAAAATGTGAGGGGTGTACTCACTTTTTGTGATATATTGCTTGTAAAGGCACTTTAGCGCAGAAAAAATCCTTACCTTTCTGTAGAAATCTCTGCATATTCCCCATCTGCTAAAACAAGAGTGATCTGTTAACCAGAGACAGGAGGCAAGCAGCAGACGGTAAATACATAGAGAGGCAGGAGAGATGTAAGTGCAGCATGCACCCATTTTACTTGTAAGGCAATAGTTTGCAATTTTGAAATTGGGACTACTCTAAAACAGCAGAACAGATTTCTGCAAGAAACAAAGGAATTTGTCAACAGTTTTCCTATGTAGTCACAGAGCTCCATTATAAAGGAACATAATCTTTGATTACAGCCATGTGTCACTTAATGGGCTTTGATTTGTTGTTTCAATACTATCAGTGTTTTATCAGAAGGTGATTATCAATACAGGACAAGCTGGCCTTGCCTCCTATTCCAATCCCACCCAGCGCTTATTACCAGATGTCTGTCACTATACAGTGTACACAGAAAGCTATGGCGTAGACGCGGTCATTCACAACTCAACCAATGAGCTCTGCTATACATCTGCAGCAAAGAAACATGTTGCCCTAACATAACGGTTAAACTCAGAAAACTAAGGCTGGTTTCACACTGCGGTCAGATCAGGTCAGATCAGGTCAGGTTTTGTGTGCCAAAACCAGGAGTGACTCCAAAACCTAGAACAGGTGTCAATCTTTCAATTATACTTTTTCTCTGCAAGTTCCTCTCCTGGTTTTGAAACACAAAATCTGACCTGACCTGATCTGACCTGATCTGATCTGACCGCAGTGTGAAACCAGCCTAAGTGATACATCACTGGAATCAGTGGATCTGTATCTCTACTTCATGCTGTTGTCTGATTACACAGCAAAACCTGCTGATAGATTTATTTTAAAGCACATACATGTCATTAGTGTGGGGTAAAAAATCCTGATGAAAAGGTTCTCTTTAATAAAGTTTATCTTAAATGAGGTTCATTAGTAATATTAAATTTGGAGAGACTGATTTCTTTGTTTGAACCATCAATAGCCTTCGCTGAATATATGCTAAATATGTGTAAGAACTAATAAGGCATATCGAGCATCTGGGAGATGTGTATAATCTGTGCCGCTTGATTAATCCCATAGGGAGGGCTATTGAAAATTGCTAATTATTAAGTTTCACCCCACAAGAAGGTGTCATGGATTTTATAGGTGAGTATATTATATGCGCAATTACCTTTGACTGAAGAGCTTTGACTTATTTTGAGTTACTTAGTTGAAGTCATTCATTGGTTGGTAGATATACTGTAATACTGGAGGATTTTATACTGGCTTACTGGCTGATGACTGGTAATTTTCTGCTTTTTCTCTATATGTCCTTTCCAAATGATGGGATTGAATTTAAATAACTCAATTTAATGGTTATTTAAATATTTGAGATTGTCCTTGAAGGAAACTATTTTTCATACATTATACCTCAAACATCACAAATCTACAATCCCAGCAGAAATAATTCATTTTACTGTAATGTGTGCACAATTATACCAGTGATTGAATAGAAAGAGAACAAGAGAGCAACACTTAAAAGAAGCACATTTTATTTAGTACATAAAGGACATAAGGTAAGTAACGGTAATAGGATACAACGTAGATATAAAGATCAAATTGCAAATACAGTGCCTTGTGAAAGTATTTGGCCCCCTTGAACTTTTCAACCTTTTGCCACATTTCAGGCTTCAAGCATAAAGATATAAATTCTAATTGTTTTGTGAAGAATCAACAACAAGTGGGACACAATCGTGAAGTGGGATGAAATTTATTGGATATTTTAAACTTTTTTAACAAATAAAAAACTGAAAAGTGGGGCGTGCAATATCATTCGGCCCCCTTGAGTTAATACTTTGTAGTGCCACCTTTTGCTGCGATTACAGCTGCAAGTCTCTTGGGGTATTTCTCTATCAGTTTTGCACATCGAGAGACTGAAATTCTTGCCCATTCTTCCTAGCAAAACAGCTGGAGCTCAGTGAGGTTGGACGGAGAGCGTTTGTGAACAGCAGTATTCAGCTGTTTCCACAGATTCTCGATTGGATTCAGGTCTGGACTGTGACTTGGCCATTCTAACACCTGGATACATTTATTTTTGATCCATTCCATTGTAGATTTTCCTTTATGTTTGGGATTATTGTCTTGTTGGAAGATAAATCTACGTCCCAGTCTCAGGTCTTTTGCAGACTCCAACAGGTTTTCTTCCAGAATGGTCCTGTATTTGGCTCCATCCATCTTCCCATCAATTTTATCCATCTTCCCTGTCCCTGCTGAAGAAAAGCAGGCCCAAACCATGATGCTGCCACCACCATGCTTGACAGTGGGGATGGTGTTTTGAGGGTGATGAGCTGTGTTGGTTTCACGCCAAACATATTGTTTTGCATTGTGGCTAAAAAGTTCGATTTTGATTTCATCTGACCAAAGCACCTTATTCCAAATGTTTGGTGTGTCTCCCAGGTGGCTTATGGCAAACTTCAAACCAGACTTTTTATGAATATGTTTGAGAAATGGCTTTCTTCTTGCCACTGTTCCATAAAGGCCTGTGAGGCACCGCCGGCATGGTCCTCATGGCCGGGGCGCATCACATGCAGGATCAAGGTATGATCCTGTGCACACTGGCCGGTTTTACTGTGATGATGCTGTGTGAACTCAACCGGAACACAAGGGGTTAATTGTGAGTGACTGCTATAGACGTGATACGTTCATGAGCCTAATGAGCGGCAGTGAGAGTGGGATGAGATCGATGAGGCCCTAAGGAATGAGGGCTGAGTGCTGACAACCCGGAACACAGGGAGTTAACCTGAGCTGTGTGAAAGGCTGATTACCGGCAGCTAAGGGGGTGTGTCCATGTGGGAGTGGCTGGCACGATAAGGGTCAGCCAGCTGAGTGATTGAGAGATTCATTCAGATTCAGATGGAAGCTGAGACTCGTGCTGAGAGATTCAGATGGAAGCTGAGACCAGCCAAGTGCAGAGTAGTCCAGAGGCTCTGTGTGAATGACGGGAGCATGCTAGCTCCAGGCTGGTGCCAAGGTCCGCGGTTGTGACAGCACCTGGAGGGGGAAGCCGTGGTTGACCCGTGGACGCTGGTCCGGGCGTGGTTCACCTCACGTCCGAGAAGGGGCCCGTGGGGATGCCTGGTGGAACCTGTGACACAGGTAGCGAGACCCGGATCCGTGCCCGGTAAGAAAAGCAGTTCCTGAATGATTGTGTGAACTGTGCACCTTGTGTGTAAATCATGCTAGGCGAGTGTAGCCGCCATTAGGTCCAGTGAAGGACCTGTTGAACCTTATACGTTCTGTATGGCTTTTTAAAAGACCCAGCGAGTGAATGTAGCCCTATAGGGGCCGATGTATGAAGTGTGCCAGGCGGGCATAGACTGCCCTTGGGTCCGAGTCGGAGTACTCAGTTAAAGGACCTGATGAACCGGATTGTATGTAGCCCTTCGGGAGGCGATTGAATGTAGCCCTTCGGGAGGCATTGTATGTAGTGTGCCAGGCGGGCATAGACCGCCTTTGGGTCCGAGTCGGAGTACTCAGTTAAAGGACCTGATGAACCGGATTGTATGTAGCCCTTCGGGAGGCGATTGTATGTAGCCCTTAGGGAGGCGATTTTATGTAGTGTGCCAGGCGGGCATAGACCGCCTTTGGGTCCGAGTCGGAGTACTCAGTTAAAGGACCTGATGAACCGGAATGTGTGTACGAGAGGTCAGAAGCAGGGGTTAGAAGGGCTCCCATACTGGGTAACGGGTCGTTCACCCCACAGGTTACTAGGGTTTGCCAATCCCTGTTCTGAGCCCAGAGGAGCCACAGTCCATGGATGTGTATGATGGGCTGTGAGCGAGTGAAAGGACGTGTGTGGTCCATGGTGGCTTATAGGATGGATCACATATTGTATGTAAGAACCCGGTCAGGCTGGAGTCCTGATTCCAGGGTAGTATGAAGCTGGGGAAATAGAGCCAGGCGGCTGGTTCCGCCATTGGGACCCATAGGGCCCGTTGATATGGTACTTGATGTTAAATGTATGTGAAATGTATATAGGCCGGAGGCCGTAGCCACCACGGGAGCTGTTAGTAGAGCTCCAATGGGGACAGAGAGATGGTTACAGGTCCCGGGTTACTATAAGCGTTATGTGCAATATATGTATTATGTAATGTTATATGTAAATGTATGGGGTATTTATGTATGGTGTTTATAATCAATGTGATATGTGTCAAACATGCTACCCGGGTTATGCTATTAATATGTGAAAATAAACGGGTAGACATTGGTTAAACTTATAAA
>JARQOC010000002.1:413785726-413788226 GCA_033576535.1 Allobates femoralis
TTTGTCTTTATTTATTTTACTTTGAAGTGTATAATGCACAGTGAAATCTAATCACTTCTGAACCAGCCCTAATGAGCAGGGTGACGCGGGTTGATGTGGGGAGTGCCATCACAGACAGGGCAGAGGATCGGGGTATGTAGCGCGTGTAGGTCACGAGGAGTGTTGGGGGGGTGGGGGGGCTAGGAAGGGAGGAAAATCGGGCTGAGGACTGGGAAAAACAGGGGCAGAGGACAGGGGGACACAGGGACAGAGGACAGGTGAACAAAGGGCCAGATAACAGGGGGAGACAGCTAACAAGTCAGCCACTCTATACAGTCCTATCCACGGACCCAACATGTACACTGTTCTCAACTTATCCCCCATTAACTATGCTAACCATTGATACACCAGGTACAGTCGCATCCACTCATGTGCCATATCATGTCCTAACCACTGAGCCACCATATAATGCTAAGCGCAGAGCCACCGTATACAATGAGAACCAATGAGGCACCATATACAGTGCTAACCACTGAGCTAACATATAGTGAATATTAATCTTTTTACAAGAACATACTTTTAGGAGAGAACACTGTACTATTTGGCGTCTAAATAGATGGCCCCTGGGAGACACAACGCACTCCCGATGCAATAGCATCTGTATTTTTTAAAGTATTTTACAGGGCTGCCATTATGAATACCGTCTGCCTTTACATCAAAATTTTAAGTGACCTCATGAACACTCTACCCACACCCCACACAGCTACGCCTACACTTATGCACTACCTCCACCACAAATTGCATTATAGTTATATAGAAATATTGCAAGTGAAACAAACATTACCTCAATGTACAAATAATTTAATTTTTAAGATTTCTGGGCTTTTCTTGTGGGGGGGGGGGATACAGTCACTCTATCATATAGTAAACACAATCTGAGTTGAGACTGCTGTGGGCTAATACACAATAGCGGTAAACATAATATAAAATACACAATTAGGCCGGCTGGTAGGAGTGTACAGAATAGAGATGGCCGATGGCCGTTGTGGGGGTGCGCTGTGTTTGCAGGTAACAAATAATTTGAGCACGGTAAAAGTTCAAACAGTACCTGGTTTGAGTCTTGATAAATACAGCGATGGCACCAGCTCATGGAGTCCGGTTCACAGGCGGGTACACCAGGATACAGTCCACACATAAAGTTACCCGTAAAATTCTATTTAGGAACCTTCCAATACTGGTCTCCACAACCTCCCAGCCATACCGGGCTACACCATGTTAGTATAGCTAACGGACCCTGGTACTCTTTACCTCTCAAGTGTCTCTCAGCTGCTGCAGCTTAGGCAAAAAACAAAATTAAGCAGGAACGCCGCACTGCCTCATAACCAGGCTTTATACTCCGTCTCTCCTTACGTGACCTTGCAAGACCCGGAGCGGAGGGAGCGGACTGTCCCTTTCTCTCAAACCCTATACCGGGCTCAATATGTGACTGTGCGCATTCTGGGGGACACATAGCGCACCTCCCAAACGATCCAACGCATTTTCTCACACAGTATAGACTATGTAGATGGCTGCGGGCTATACACATAATACGGATTACACAATACATACTGCTGCTGCTTGGTGGAGGACAGAGGACGATGCAACGGGGTGGTGTAGGATGAACCGGTAGAGGGGAGGCGAGGTAGTACGATGCGGCTCAGGCAAGGGGGAGAACCCTAACACACTGACTCAAACGTACACACAGAGTCACACCTACACACTGACTCACACCTACACACATACAAACACAGATTTACACCCACAGACAGACACACACACACACATATACTCACACTCACAAACACACGCATGTGATCTTAAATCTGTGCCACCTGTCGGGGACAGTGATGGCCCTCATGTCCATTGCGCTGAGCGGGGGATAGCAGATAGGTGTGTATTAGGCGGGCGCAGAGGTGGCGGGGTACAGGAAGATCCCGGGTGTCAGTGCAGCTGACACCAAACTGCAGTGACATGAGGCGGCTCTCACCCAGGATCATACTATGGCCGCACAGTCTGCTCCCGTTGATCCATGCACCCTGGGAGGCCCGATCCCGGCAGCCCCTGCTGACCGTTAGCACTGGGTGGCTCGTGACGTGGGTTACTGATGTTAGGCTGCAGATGGAGTCTGCTGCGCACCTCGAGCGGCTGCCATCTTTTGTTTGCTTTTCATATGTTTCCAGAAATTGTGCATTTTCGCTGATTGGTCTGCACTGCCGTGCTGAAGCATTCAGCGCTAGTCAGCAATTTCCGTCATAGACCGTGATTATTACATGATTATATAGTAGATACAAACATGCACACTCTAAAACACACAATAACAAAAAAAAAAAACTCTTAAATAGACACACATTTAGACACAGACACAATCATACACATACATACACACAAATATATATATATAGATTTTTATTTTTAATTTTGTGTGCCGTCTATATACCATAGCGCAGGTATACATTTAGTGTTATGTAGCGCCATATAGTGT
>JARQOC010000002.1:413790726-413814865 GCA_033576535.1 Allobates femoralis
CGCCACAACAGCATCTTGGACCTGCCTGGTGTGTTCCTTGGTCTTCATGATGCTCTCTGCACCTGAAACAGAACTCAGTCTATCACAGAGCAGGTGCATTTATACAGAGACTTAATTACACACAGGTGGATTCTCTTTATCATTACCAGTCATTTAGGACAACATTAGATCATTCAGAGATCCTCACTGAACGTCTGGAGTGAGTTTGCTGCACTGAAACTAAAGGGGCCGAATAATATTGCCCACCCCAGTTTTCAGTTTTTTATTTGTTAAAAAAGTTTTTAAATATCCAATAAATTTTGTTCCACTTCACGATTGTGTCCCAGTTGTTGTTGATTCTTCACAAAAAAATTAGAATTTATATCTTTATGTTTGAAGCCTGAAATGTGGCATAAGGTTGAAAAGTGCAAGGGGGCCAAATACTTTCACAATGCACTGTAAGTCAAGTGAAGCATGGTTTGTACCCCTAATTTATTACACAATGACACAATGGTATCTCGGTATTAGTGGAATATTACAGTACAAGAATTCCGTATTGTTCGGATTATAAAACGCACTTTTCCCCCAAATTTTGTAGGAAAGTGGGGGGTGTGCGTCTTATAATCTGAATCAACTGAAGGGGAGGGGGGCTTTGGAATAGTGTCCAGAAGCCGGGACTGCAGTCCTTTGTCATGTGGGCCTGCTCATTATGCTCATGTAATATGCACTACATCCCCCTATCCACCTACTCAGTATTGAAGACGCTGAGATGTGGGCGGGGGGAGGGGCACATATTATATGAGCCTGCACTCACTCCCCATCCTGGATATGGCCCCCCCCGGTCACGGTAAATGACCCCTGCTAGCGCACCGCTTGTATCTGTGCCTGGCATCTGATCATGTGATTGGTGCAGCACAGTGATGTCATCTTTGTGTGCCCCGGTCACATGATCGGACGCCAGGCATAGACACAGGAAGACACTGCTGAGCTGGGAGCAGAGAGCGAAGGGGTGAGTTAAATAGTTTATTATTTTAGTATGTGCGCCAGCAGGGGGGCATATGATGTGATGGGGGCCATATCCAGGATGGGGAGGTGAGTGCAGGATGGGGGGCATGTACCAGAATAAGGGGGCTATATGTAGAATGGGGGGCCATATCCAGGATGGGGAGTCCTTAAGCAGGATGGGGGGGGCCATGAAGCAGGGTAAAATGGCCATATGTAGGATAGGGGCTATGTACCAGGATAAGGGGACCAAATACAGAATGGGGGGACCATATCCAGAATGGGAGGCCATATAAAGGATGGGGGGGGGTCATATCCAAGATGGGGGAAGAATAACCAGGATGGGGGCCATATCCACGATGGGGGGGGGCTATACCCAGGATGGGGGGCCATATCCAGGATGGGGGGACCATGTAACAGGATAGAGGGGCCATATCCATGATGATGGGGACATAAGCAGGATGGGGGACATATCCAAGATGGAGGGGGGCATATCCAGGATGGGGGGCCATGTCCAGGATGGGGGGCATATTCAGTATGGGGTGGCCATAACCAAGATGGAGGGGACATAACCAGTATAGGGAGTATGGGGAGCCATAACCAGGATGAGGGGGCCATATGCAGGATGTGGGGGCCATGTATGAGGATGGGGGTTATATACCAGGATGAGGGGGACATATATACTGATTGTAAGATGGACATTGGCATTATAAGATGGACCCCATTTAGTATTAAAAAATATTTTTTTCTCTTTTCCTTCACCAAATTTGGGGTGAGTTTTATAATCCAGTGTGTTTTATAAAGCAAAAATTACATAAATTGCACAAAAAAGACAAAAAAGACATATAAATGTGCAAGCTGTATGGGAAATCACTAGTCTGAATGTGACTACAATATATACTCCAGTGTGGGTAGTATAGGTATGTATATGTGTATGATCTGGAGTAGATCCAAAACTGACCTACCATGCCAGTTCGAAGGAGATTTCCACAAGTTTATTCCACATTTTCACCAAACATAATGGAGCCATATCCCTTTCAGACTTCTACCTGGCGTGACGCGAGGCACCTCTACACCCAAACTTTTGAAAGATAATCATATACTTGGCAATTAGCCATAAGTACAATGCGATGTGCAATATTTGCACTGAGCATGTGGCACATTCTCTTGTAACATCAAGCATAAGCACTTTATTCATTCATCATGTACTGTGTATTTTGAATAGAAGTCTGAAAGGGATATGGCTCCATTATGTTTGGTGAAAATGTGGATTAAACTTGTGGAAAATGGTATTTCAATTTTGGATCACACACACACACACACACACACACATATATATATATATATATATATATATATATATATATATACTGAAGAATATCCTGTGGTGTCATTCAGTGATTTCCCATACAGCTTGTACATTTATATGTCTATTTTGTCTTGTGATGTTTTAGTGCACTTTATGTAATTATCTTTGCACTGTAATATTCCATTGGTACTGAGATCCCATTGTATAATAAATTAGGGGTATACCTCAAATTATGCTTTCCATTACTTAGACTGGTTTCACATTGCAATTTTTGGCCCCCATGTTATCCTATGGGGATTGGATCGGATTTGGCCTAATTGGCATCCGATTTTGTGGGATCCAATTTGTGTCCAATTTTTTGCTGTACCCAAAATCGGAGATTGCTCCAATTTTGGGCACAGAAAAAAATCGGACACAAATCGGATCTGCCAAAATCGGATGGCAATTAGGTCAAATCCGATCCAATCCTCGGCCTTTAACATGGGTGCCAATGAAGCACGGGTCCAAGTAAAGACAGGATTGTTTCTCGGACCCGATTTTAGTGTACTGAGCATGCTCAGTACACTAAAACTACTCCTAACCATCTAATTTCACTTCCGCAATGTATATATATACATTGCGGAAGCGAAATTAAATAAAAGAAATGATTAAAAATAAAAAAATCTCTATGCTCACCTGTCAGGGATCCACAGCAAGCTGTGGTGTAACTACAGGACCTGTCGTGACGTCACATCCCGATCAGAAGATCGGGTCACATGGCCGGTTTCTTTTACTACATTTCACTTCCGCAATGTATGTATATACATTGCGGAAGTGAAGGGTCCCCGCACAGCTCTTTCTGTGTCCGGACCCGTGATAATCACGGACCCGGACACAGAAAAAGTCACCTCCTGTGGTGTCCATTCCTGCCCGTGGGGTCCTACAAAAAGTAGGATCCCACGGACAGGAAAAAACATGCAATGTGAACCCAGCCTTACTTGCAATTTGATCTTTATATCCAACTTGTATCCTATTACTGCTACTTACCTTATGTCCTTTATGTTCTAATTAAAATGTGTTTTGTTTTAAGTCTATTATCATCTATTTTTCTCTTTCAATTTAATTACACCTCAAACATGCACATTGAATTGATACCTAGTTGTCAATTAAATATACATTTCTAACGAAGAAAAGGCACAATTCGAAATTCTAAAAAGTGTTTATTCAAGTCTTAAATGATGGGAAAACATTAATATGCCAGAAGAAACAATTGCACTTTATGTGCAAATAATTTTTAATTCATGTCAGCTGAAACTTTTCTATTTAAAGGGTCACTGTCGGGTCATATTTCAGTATGATACTAACATTACCTTTGAATAGTGCCTGGGCAGACCTTTTAAAAATATGTAAATCATTATTGTACTGTTTGTAGTTTCCATGTTAACAGCATTGTCAGACCCTGCAGGCTGCTCCTGGCTTAGTCTTATCCATTAGAAGCAAACAGGAATAGTCTGGCTGCTGTAAAAACTGTCAAGTAATTATGCACTCCCTCTCAGCAGCTCCCTCCTCCATTTGCTAACAGTGCAGTGTCAGGTTTCACTTACAGGAGGTCTGTTCTGTTGAGGACACAGATGGGAGAGAGCTATTATAGATTTGCCTTATCTAGACTCCATTTGTTTCTCTAAGCAGGTATCCCTGCTGTGACAGTTTTTGTGTTGTATTTGACCTCTTGTGATGCAGCAAACACAGGGAGCTGAGAGGAGAATACAGTCCCCCTCACACTGATCTCCTGAGCAGTGATGAGAATAAATTATATGCATATTCATCTTATGGGGAGCGGACAGCAGAGAACTAAGTGGATCATTCACTGTGAGTGACAGATGGAATTAATCTCTTTATTTGAAGTTTACAGAAGGAGGGAAATATAAATAAAAGAAATACATCAATAGAGAATGTTTAGAGGAAGGAATTAGAAAATGATAGCAGTTACATATGGATTTTTGACCTTACAGTTTTCCTTTAATTTTATTAATAAAATGCCTTGTATGTATAGCTCTATGGCAGATAGATTATTGTATGCATAATCATGTACAACACCTCTGTCCAGGGCAAACATATTTATTAAACGTTTGAGAAATATATAAATTTCTGCCATGGATATACGGTATGTTGTGACATGCCATGGACATGAAGTTCAGCCTCGCAGAAAGGGTGTAATTTGCTGACTTTGCAATGTGAAACTTGCATTAATCCTAATATTTTCTCTGATCAGAATGCTGCATTTGGTCACATAGATTTGGTTAATTAATAGCTGTCTACAAATATTTCAAGGGCTGTAACACTGTAGAGGGATCAGCTTTAGGCTAGATTCACACTGCATTTTTGATGTATTTTTGAGGATCTGTTTTTTAGCTGCAAAACTGATCAGCTTTTCAAAACGCTTTAAAAAAAGATGATCTAGACTGTTGCGTTTTTTAAGCTCATAGACAGTGGTTTCAATGGAAAAAGCAGATCAGAAAAACAAAACACAAATTGACAGCTCATTCTTTGTGAGGATCAATTTTTGAGCCAAAAAATGGACCACTGCAAAAGGTTGTGCCTGAATGACAAGTCTTGAAAACTCATTGACTTTGCTGGGAAGCTCAGACATTGATCCATATCACTGCATTACCACTGGAAAAACAGATCCACAAAAAATGCATCGAAAATGTACATTATGAATGTAGCCTTACTCTTTTGCCCAAGGAAAGACTAGAAGCAATGGGATAAGGCTGAATGGGAGGAGACACAGATTAGATATTAGAAAAATGTTTTGACAGTGAGGATGATCAACAAGTGGAATAGGCTGCCACTAGAAGTGGTAAGTTCCCCTTCAATATAAGTCTTCAAACAGAGGCTGGACAGATGTCTGGTATTTAGTAAATTCTGCTTTGAGCAGGGGGTGGGACCAGATGACCCAGGAGCAGGGCTGTGGAGGTGGTAAGGCTGCTTTCACACTGCAGTTTTTTCACTGATCAGTGTCCATCAGATTTGTGTGCCAAAACCCGGAGAGGAACCAGGAGAGGAACTTGCAGAGAAAAACTATAATCGAAAGATTGACACCTGTTCTGAGTTTTGGAGACATTCCTGGTTTTGGCACACAAACACTGATGGACACTGATCAGTGAAAAAACTGCATTGTGAAAGCAGCCTAAGCCAAAGCATAGACTCCGACCCCTTAATATCCCAGACTCCAACTACCTCACACATGGCTCATATTTAAGTGATACATTTATTGTAGTACAGTGGTAACATCAGGCTTTTCATCAGTATTATGATACAATAATTAAGCTATTTTAGTAGAACATAATAATAATTCATCATAATATTCAGCACCTACTACATTGAACTACTGGACGCAATTTATTATGTATTACAGGAGTCGGAGTCGGTCCATTTTATACCACCTCCAACTCTGCCTCTGACTCCACCAAAATGGTTCCCGACCCCGACTCCACAACTCCGACTCCACAGCCCTACCCAGAAGGTCCCTTCTAACTCTACCTTTCTGATTCTGTGATTGCGGAAAGCTTATTCACATGCACGGAATATGGCATGTCATCACATTTCATACGAAATCTGTGTCAGATCCAACCAGCGTGAGCATAGCCTTATGAAATCAAGCTTACATGGGAATAATTCAACTTTGCTTTTAGCATGTGAACCAACATGTGAACCCATATACTTATTTTTCTGTCAATCTTCTGTCCAGCCTTGTGGCTTGTGCAGGGGAATTCTAATGGCCACGTCACACGCATCAATTTCTTGAACGATATCGCTTAAGCGATCTGCTTTTTTGATCGCTTCAGCGATATCGTTTATCCGTCACTGCGTGTAATCAAGCGATTTTACAATGTAAAATTGCTTGATTGTTTGATCGCAGATTTGTGAGCCGGAGCTCAAATCAAGCGATAATCGCTTGATCAATCTGCATCATCGTGATGTGTGACACCACGATGAACGATCTCCCAGCGGCAGAGCCTATGCTGGGAGATGGTAACTAAGGTAAACGTCGGGTTACTAAGCGCCTTGCGGCGCCTAGTAACCCGATGTGTACCATAGTTACCAGAGATCTCGCTGGTCCACATCGTTGGTGAGTTTGTCTGTGTGACAGCTCACCAACGATGTGAACGATATTGTTAGTGATCGCTAACAATATCGCTCACAAGATTGAAGCTTGTGACAGCACCCTAATACTTCATCATAGCTATTCAAATTGATGTTATACTTGGACAAATCGAGAATAAAAGTGGGACATACTTATACATAGCAGCTCTGCATTCAGATTCTATGATGTTCAGATGCCCTAATTGGGCCAAAGAAAAGTGATTATCTTGGCCAGACAACCCCTTAAATATCATTAGTTCATTGACCATAATTGCAATAGTTTATTGACATTGGTCAAAGACAAACAATGTTCTATATACTATGAAAGCTCTAGTTCATTGAAATGCTGTTCTGTGAAATTGAACTTTTTATATGTATTTATTCTAAATTCTTTATGTACAATGTTACAAGAAGAGTCTTTTTCCCTCAGGGGTCCAGAGCACAGGTACAAATCCCCATGGTAGGTGATCATTGCTGTATTGCAATATGGTTTCTTTTATTGTTGCATTAGAGAAAGCCAAGCATTTCGCAGCATAGAGTCAGCTGTTGCTACCTCTGCTGAGAATGCCCTTTCAGAAGTTCAGTCTCACAGCTTGTCTGCAGGATGTCTTTGTACCTTCAAAATCCAGGTGCAGGGACCAGTCATGCTGCTTCAATCATGGCACGGCCTGGGAATTTGATGCCATCATAAATAATCTTGAAAAGAAAATATCTGAGAGTTCTTTGTTGAGAGTTGGCCCAGTGCTGATTTTCCATGGTAACTTACAAATCAGATGTGGTTTTTCAAGCTTCTAAAAGTCTTTCAAAAATAGGATTAAAACCTTTTCATTTCATATTTGTTTTTAGCTGTTGTTAGCATTTCATACATTTCTTCCCTCTGTGGTTTTATCCCACATGTCATTTCACTCTTCTTGTCAGAGCCGTTTTCATCCATGCATTTTTATTTGGCATTTCTGCTGCTTTGAATTTTGATAAGCCTCCGATATCGCTATTCAAAAAGGCTATAGCCTTGAGTTTTATTACCCTGTAAAGACTTACTGGTGCCTATCAATTTCTTTAAGGGGTTCAATGAGAACCATTTACAGTGGGTACGGAAAGTATTCAGACCCCTTTACATTTTTCACTTCTTGTTTCATTACAGTATTTAGTAAATTCAAAAAAGTTCATTTTTTCTCATTAATGTACACTCTGCACCCCATCTTGACTGAAAAAAAACAAATGTAGAAATGTTTGCCAATTTATTAAAGAAGAATAACTGAAATATCACATGGTCATAAGTATTCAGACCCTTTGCTCAGGATTGAGTAGAAGCACCCTTTTGAGGTAGTACAGCCATGAGTCTTCTTGGAAATGATGCTGGATGTTTTTCACACCTGGATTTGGGGATCCTCTGCCATTCTTTCTTGCAGATCCTCTACAGTTCTGTCAGGTTGGATGGTGAACGTTGGTGGACAGCCATTTTCAGGTCTCTCCAAAAATGCTCAATTGGGTTTAGGTCAGGGTTCTGGCTGGGCCAGTCAAGAGTGGTCACAGAAGGAGGCGCTGGCTTCTATGGCAAATAATAAGGCTCCTGAGGCAGACGGCCTGCCGGTAGAGGTTTACAGGGAACTTAAGGATGTGATGCTGCCCAGGCTCTGTGAGGTTTTTCGGGGGGCACTGGGTGAGAGATGTCTGCCGGATTCCATGAGAGAGGCGACAATAGTAGTGCTAAGCAGCAAAAGTAGGAATAGGTGTGAACAACAGTCTCAAGCAATCCCCGCAGATGCAGCTGGTCACAATAAACCACGGTGCCAGTCCAAAGAGTCAGACAGCATAATTCAGATAGAAAAGACGGCACTCACCGGTCAGCGTTGCACTTTTATTCAAGCTTGCTGGTTACATGTTGCAGGGAGGGGGAAAGACAGAGGTGACGACGGCACCGTTTCACGCTCCTTACGCTTCAACGGGTGACCTGTTGAAGCGCAAGGAGCGCGAAACGGTGCAGTCGTCACCTCTGTCTTTCCCCCTCCCTGCAACATGTAACCAGCAAACTTGAATAAAAGTGCAACGCTGACCGGTGAGTGCCGTCTTTTCTATCTGAATTGTGACAATAGTAGTGCTACCTAAGGAGGATAAGGATACCCATAGGCCCATTTCATTACTGCCTGTAGATGCCAAGCTACTTGCCACAGTGATGGCGACCAGGCTGGAGGGGGTGATACACACAGTGGTGCACCCTGAATTTATGCCTAATAAATCTACAGCTATTAACTTAAGAAGACTATTTTTAAACATTCAGTTACCTGCAGATAATGCGGGCTACAGGGCTGTGGCATTCCTAGACGCTCACAAGGCGTTCGACAGAGTGCAGTGGGACTATCTTTGGTTGGTTCTTGAGCAGATGGGCTTCGGACCGGTGTTTATCTTATGGGTAAAGCTACTTTATTCCTCCCCGGCGGCAAGAATCAGGGTGAATAGGGAGAGATCGTAGAAATTTGATCTCACTAGAGGGACACGGCAGGGGTGTCCCCTCTCCCCATTGTTGTTTGCCCTGGCATTAGAGTCTCTTGCTGCTCATATTCGTAGAGCGGCTGAGATTAAGAGGTTTCAGTTTGGGCTGGTGGAGGAAAAAATTGCTCTTTATGCGGATGACATCCTCTTGTTCCTCCAGGACCTCATGGAATCTTTGAGTCAGGCAGTGTTGAAGGTTGAGGAATTTGGGAGGATGTCTGGGTTATGAATAAACTGGGACAAATCTCATCTAATGATGGTAGACAAGGATAACATGGCTGACATGGGAGAGATGGTCTGTTCCAAACTGAGATTGGTTGATCAATTTAAGTATTTGGACGTGCAGGTTGCATTGCCGATAGAGAATTATCTGGAATTAAATGTGAAGCCACTCCTGGCCAAACTCAGGGATAAGACTCAGACTTGGAGTAGGCTGCGTCTCTCAATGGTGGGCAGGGCTAACCTGTCTAAAATGGTAATCATGCCTAAGCTCCTTTATATACTTCACAACTCACCAGTGTGGCTCGTGGGGGGTGTCTTTCAGACACTGAACTCCCTCTTTAGAGAACTGGTTTGGGAGAGGGGACAACTCAGGATAAAACTGGAGATCCTACAAAGGCCCAAGGAATAGGGGGGGCTGGCTTTGCCTGACCCCTGTGTATACTTTTTGGCGCCTCAAAGTCAGCATTTAAGAGGCTGGACATCAAGGATGGGGTGTGGGTCAATACAGGCAGTACTGACATATTTCATAGGAAGAAGCCCTTTGGTGCAGGGATTGGAGACTAGTATATTTCACCGGTTTGGATGGAAATTCACCACTCTGTGTCTAATACATAACACATGGTCCAAAATCAAGAGAATAAGAGAGGTCTCTGGCCTTACTGTATATACTCCCATTTGGATGAATTTGAGTGAAGTGTATAAACTTGGTGAATGGAAAGACTGGTCTACTAGAGATGAGCGAGCACTAAAATGCTCGGGTGCTCGATGCTCTGGCCGAGCATCCCAAGGTACTCGTGTACTCAGCCCGAGCACCGAGCCCAATGTAAGTCAATTAGTGACAGGCTCCGCCCACAGACTTCCGGTTATAAAACGAGTGTTTCTGGAAAAGGGCGGAAGGGTGGGCTATATCAAATCGCTGCAGCATACAACACCTTGCTGTGGCCCCCAGAGGGATCCTAACAATCAATCTGCTCTCTGTGAGGTGCCAGCTCACTGTGTGCACTGAAGGGAGCAGTGTATTTGTGTCAGATTGCTAATTATTAGCGAGGAGTCCGAGCATCTCGGCGGTACTTAGTTCTCGCCGAGCATCCTGAGTACCGGGATACTCGTGCGAGTAATGAGTAGCGCCGAGCATACTCGCTCATCCCTATGGTCTACTAAAGGGATACAATACTAGTGAACCACAAACTGAAGGAGTTTTACATAATTAAGGAAGAATTTGGTATACCAGACGCGGATAGATATCTTAAGATTCAAATCGCATTTAGAAGACATTACAGGATTAAAGGTACAGAGAGATATAGTCCTTGACTATATCTGTATGGATGGGACTAAGAGGGGGGTAATCTCTAGCATATATAAAGATATTCTACATAGTTTTCTGTTGAAGCATCCGATCAGTGCTCGGAGTAAATGGGAGGAGAAATTAGGGGTGCTGGATGACGAGGTTTGGGAATCGGTTATGGAATATGCTCCACAATTGTCATTGCGTGAGCCGGGACGGCTATCACAATTGTATACCATTCACAGAGTGTATAGATCTCCTGAGTTTCTGTATAAGATTGGAGTGAGAGAGACGTCAGAATGCCCGAAATTTATTAATGAAAATGCTGGCATTATGCATATGTTATGGGAATATCCAAGGTTGCAAGCCTTTTGGATGGTGGTGATTGCGATGATTGAAGGGAAGTATGGATGTGTGGTGCCTACAAACCCACTGGTGTGTGTTTTGGGATATGTGGAAGAAATACAGATCGCAAATGCACAGAAGATAGCGATAGCCAGACTGTTGTATATGTCTAGGAAGCTAATCGCCAGAGGCTGGATCGGGGTCGAGCCCCCCTCTAGAAGGGAGTTTGTTCAACAGGTGGAATATAAGATTGACATAGAAGAAGGTATATACCGGAGGAGGGAAGCCATGACAACATTTGAACAAATTTGGGCTCCATGGAAGGAGTAAAGTGCGGAATCTATGGGATGTGCTGTCTTTCAAGGAGGATTTATAGCTATAAGGGATGTTCTAGTGTCTTGATATGTTATAATATTGCTTTTAGACTGATAACATACCTTGTAAAAACTGTTTTATAGGGCCAAAGACTTTGACCATGATGTTTGCTGTCTAAAGAGGGAAGGGGGTGGGGGGAGGGCCTATGGGGTAGAATCCGTTCTTTAGATTATGGGGAATTTCTATAAAATATAAGTATAACACTATGATATGATGCTATAAATTTCTGTTTGTTTAATAAAAACATCTGATTTAAAAAAAAGAATGGTCACAGAGTTGTTCTGAAGCCACTTCTTTGTTATTTTAGCTGTGTGTTCAGGGTCATTATCTTGCTAGAAGATGAACCTTCGGCCAAGTCGAAGGTTCAGAGCACTCTGGAAGAGGTTTTAGTCAAGTACTTGGCCGCATTCATGTTTCCTTCAATTGCAACCAGTCATCCTGTCGTTGCAGCTGAAAACAAACTCCATAGTATATTGCTGCCACCACCATGTTTCACTGTTGGGATTGTATTGGGCAGGTGATGAGCAGTGCCTGGTTTTCTCCAAACATACCGCTTAGAATTATCACCAAAAAGTTCTATCTTTGTCTCATCAGACCAGAGAATCTTATTTCTCATAGTCTGGGAGTCCTTCATGTATTTTCTTTGCAAACTCTGCCTTAAAGGCCCAACTGGTGGTGGGCTGCACTGATTGTTAACTTTGTGGAACTTACTCCCATCTCCTTACTGCATCTCTGGAGCTCATCCACAGTGATCTTGGGGTTCTTCTGTACCTCTTTCACCAAGGCTCTTCTCCCACTATTGCTTAGTTTGACTGGACGGCCAAACTTTTTCCATTTAAGGATTATGGTTGGCCTCTGTACTCTTAGGCTAGGGTCAGATTCACGTTTTTGGTGGCGCACCGGGGCGCCGCTAAAATCGTGAATCTGACCCTGGCTTTAGGCACCTTGAGTACTGCAGAAATTCTTTTGTAACCTTGGTGAGATCTGTGCCTTGCCACAATTCTGTCTCTGAGCTCCTTGGCAGTTCCTTTAACCTCATGATTCTCATTTGGTCTGACATGCACTGTGAGCTGTGAGGTCCTATAAAGACAGGTGTGTGCCTTTCCAAATCAAGTCCTATCAGTTTAATTAAACACAGCTGGACTGCAATGAAGGAGTAGAATCATCTCAAGGAGGATCACAAGGAAATGGACAGCATATGACTTAAATATGGGTGTCTGAGCAAAGGCTCTGAATACTTATGACTATGTGATATTTCAAGTTCTCTTTCTTAATAAATTTGCAAATAGTGTCTTCAAAAACTGTGAGGTCAGCGAGACTGGGGATAGAGGAGAAAAGAGGAGGTGCAGATCTAAGTGCAGTATATTAGTAGCAACAATTGCTCTTAGGTATTGTTCTCACCTTTCTGGTGCAGTTCGCATTTAATCCTATAGAGAGATATTTCCTGGATCTCCTGGCCTGCTGCTTGTTCCCAGAGAAGCAAGTCGCCCAAAGGGAGGCTCGTGTTGAAGTGCAGGAAAAAAAAAATTCTGGTCTGAACTGAAGCGCTACCAGAGGGATCACCAGGATGGCAAATTATTCCAAAATAATTTCTTGTTTTAGTACGCGTTTCGGCTTAGCATATAACAAGCCTTCATCAGATAACCCTTTTTATCTGATGAAGGCCTGTTATATGCTAAGCCAAAACGTGTAATAAAACAAGAAGTTATTTTGGAATAATTTGCCATCCTGGTGATCCCTCTTCAGTTCAGACCTTAATAAATTTGCAAAAATTTGTAGATTTCTGTTTTTTTTCAGTCAAGATGTGGTGCAGAGTGTATATTAATGAGAAATAAAATGAACTTTTTTGAATTTGCCAAATGGCTGAAACAAAGAGTGAAAAATTTAAAGGAGTCTGAATACTTTCCATACCCACTGTATTCAGGTATATAATAACTGAATGTTTTAATTTTAATGTTATAATTTGGATGTAAACTTATATAAAGAGTATTAGTCAACTATAGCCCTTCGAGTCTTTGGATTTATTCAAGTGAAGCTTTTAAGAACAAGAATATAAAGAAAGACCTTTAGTATTGCTATTTCTATCTTCTTACAATGTGTGTGGAAAGCATATTGCTCCACAGAAATCCAAGCAGAAAATGGAAGCTCTGTGGAAACTTTTGGTAAGACTACAAGAAGAGAAGAACAGAAAAGGACATTATTGTAGGTGTTTATTATAGGCCACTTGAACTGACTGAAGATATGGATTACCCTTATTTTTTGCTTCATAAAATGCACCTGATTATATGACGCACCCCCACGTTTGGTGAAGGAAAAAAGAAAAAAATACATTTTTAATGTTAAAAGGGGTCCATCTTATAATACCAGTGTCCGCCTTATAATCAGTATATATGTCCCCATCCTGGTACATAAACTCCCCCCATGCTGGTATATATGTACCCCATGCTGGCGTACTGTCCTCCCATGCTGACGCTCTGCTCCCCACCCTGGCACACAGGGCCCCCATGCTGGCATACAGAGCCCCTACCCTGGCACACTCTACCCCATGCTGGCACATAGAGCCCCCACCCTGGCACACTGCCCGCCATGCTGGCACGCTGCCCCCAATTCTGGTACACTGCCCCCCATGCTGGTGCACTATCCCCACCCTGACGCACTGCCCCCATGCTGGCACACAGGCCCGCCACACTGGCACACAGGGCCCCCATGCTGGCACAAAGAGCCCCATGCTAGCACAAAGGGCCCCCATGCTGGCATACAGAGCCCCCACCCTGGCACACTCTCCCCCTATGCTGGCACACTGCCCCCTATGCTGGCACAGACAACCACCACCTTGGCACACTGTCCTCCCATGCTGGCACAGACAACCCCCACCCTGGCATGCTGTTCCCCCATGATGGCACAGACAGCCCCCACCCTGGCACACTGTTCCCCTTGGCACAGGCAGCGCCCTTCCAACATAGCCTCCGTCTCTTCTATACCACAGTGGCAATGCACTCCATCCGACATCCCCTGTGTGCGCTGTCTCCAACAGGGCTCAGGCCATAAGGGGCCTGCATTCTGCTGGAATTCCCAGCGGGTCAGGGAGCTGAGTCTAGCAACTTTGCTCCTCTTCCGGTGGCGCTCACATCAACTGTGTTCATGTCTATAATTCATTGCTGCGAGTGAGCGATGGCCAGGGTGCAGACAAAGAGAGGGGAGGTCGCCCCATAGGCGGCAGGGAGTAGCACCATAGGTGGGTAGGTACCTACACTGCCTATCCCTCGCCCCAGCCCTGATGGCTAGCAACATCCCTCCATTACTTTTAGGCTAGAGTCACACTTGGCATGAGTTTTTTTAGTGCCTTAAAAAAAAGCATGCGTTTCTGCATGCTTTTTTTCCATTTCTGCATACATTCTTTAAGATGTCTGATGGCACCCTGCGTTTCTGCATGCGTTTTTTCATTTCAGCATGCGTTTTTTAAGGTGTCTGATGGCACCCTGCGTTTTTGCATGCGTTTTTCAATCAGCACCCAAAAATAGTGCGTGCACTATTTTCTGGTGCTGTTTTAAAAACGCATGCGTTTTTTTAACATGGGCCCCTATGGAAAACGCATGCGTTTTTTTAACATGGGCCCCTATGGAAAACGCATGCGTTTTTGGATGGTACTAAATGGTACTAATGTACCATGCGTTTTTTCATGCGTTTTTGATGTCAGCTACTCACATAAGTGCAAAAACTCATGCCAAAAACGCATGGCACTTTAGACATGCGTTTTTGCTATTAAGACATGCGTTTTTGCAATTAGGGCATGCGTTTTTTAACATGGGGGCCTATGGGTGCGTTTTTACATGTTTTTTTAAAAACGCAGGTCCCCAAAAAAGCATGAAAAAAACGCAAGTGTGACCCCAGCCTTAATTAGGTTTTTATCCTCTCTTCTGCCTGATCAAGAACACAGCTTTTAGTTTAACATAATCTGACCAAAATGAATAGAGAACTGGAAAATAGTAAAATTAAGATTGCATTCCTCCTACTATTCGAAGAAGACCAATGAGAGATTACATAAATAATTGTAGCCTTTTGTCTGCATGTTCCAGTTGTAATAATATAGCTCCTGCAAAATACATAACAATAATGAGCTTTCAAGGAAAAAATCTGTCATTCTTCCTTATACTAATCTTTGTGGGATATAATGGAGCATGCCATTTAGAAAGTGATTACATTAGGTTTCATAGTGTTCATTTATACTATGTTCATAAGTCTGCTGTTTATTTTTCAAGAGTACCCAGTGCAGAAATTCAAAGCTGATATTCGGTTTTCTTAGGTACGTCGATATGCTGTACAACGATTAGACCCTAATTGTCATTCAATGGGTCTAATTCGTATTTAATTAATGCTGAATCAGTATGTTGAACTAGCAAATGTTTCTTGAAAATAAAACTTTTTAAATAGGATGCAGTACAGAATACTCATCAAATTCTGAACTTGTTTGAACTTTAATGGGTGTTCTCCTTTTTAGCTTACTCTGTGCAAAGACCTGATATATATGAAAGTAACAAAACATCATTACTCACCCATTGGCACTCCAGATTTTCTACTCAGCTGTTCCCGCTGGTCTTTGTTTACATGGCTTCAGCAGAAACATCCCATCTAAACCATGTGACTCCTGCAGCCACTGGGCTCAGTGTGCTCATGCCATGGTAGTGGGCACAAGACTGTTTAGCCTAGTTATTGGATCCAGCTGGCACATGCTATAGTCCTGATGCCCCAGCTGCAGCTATGTCAACAAAAGCTGGGAAAGAGCAGCTGAGAGGTGGCCATAAAGTATCAGTGGGTAGGTAATGATTTTATTTTCATTCAGATCATGTCTGTAAAGGGATCATGTCACCTCCAAAACACCTCCTAAGCTAGCAAAACATGTGCCTGCAGCATCCCATCACTAATCTCACACTCCTTTTGTCTCCTAAAAGCATCCTGTGAAAGTGCATAAAAACGTTTTAATACTTACTCATTAGTAATTATAATTAACAGGGGCTATATTCTTTAGTCACCAAGGCGGGCTGTTTTGCAGCCTCCAGGATCCACCCTCTCTCTGTCTGTGTGCTTTGCTTGTGCAGGCTTTACCCTCCCCCCTCTCTATCACTCACAGAATGCAAATCATTAGTCCTGCCTTCAGCTGCACATTACAGCAGCACAGACAGAGAGAGGGTGGATCCTCGAGGCTGCAAAACAGCCCGCCCTGGTGACTAAAGAATATAGCCCCTGCTAATTTTAATCACTAATGAGTAAGTATTAAAACGTTTTTATGCACTTTCACAGGATGCTTTTAGGAGACAAAAGGAGTGTGAGATTAGTGATAATATGCTGCAGGGACATGTTTTGCTAGCTTAGGAGGCGTTTTGGAGGTGACAGGATCCCTTTAAACAAATTGAGTTTGAAAGTGTTGCATAAAAAAAAATCACATATAACCTATACATACACATGCCAAATATGATTTTTCTGCCTCTGAAACTAAAAAATTTATATTGTCCATTTCATGTTCCATATGTAGGCAATAATATTTTTTGCACCTTTTTACAGAGCTCATCACTCACAAGGCCAACACTCCATACTGGCTGACCCAACTACAAGACCTTGGGAGTCAGGTACCTGACCACACCTCCTATAAGTGCCAGTTAAAGAGGAGGGGTCTTTTACATTTATAGTATAGGTCATCAATATCTGATCTGATTGATGGAGGTGTGACATCAGGCACTCTTGCTGGCTATCTGTTCACAGTTCTGATGGTGAATGGATATGCTGAGTTTTGGAACTGCCCAACACAGTTCTGACAACAGTATAGTGGCTGTAGCAGTGTAACGCACATCCACCCTCTATGGATTCAAATAGGAACGAATGGGCAGTTCACGGTCATGACCAGTATATAGTTGACAGAGCTGTACTGTGCATAGCCACAACTCAGCACATATGGCCCATGCAGGCACCAAGAATAGTTGATTGGCATGGGTGCCAGGTTTAGCACTCCTTCTTATCCAATATTGATGACCGAAACCCATTTCCTGACTTCCTCTTTAAAGATCTGTGAAAAAATGAGAAAGGGGAGCGCACTAAGGCCGTAAAAGTGGGACACCAATAATTTATCTAAGGTGGTCCACTTACCTGTTGAGGTTGTGAGAGTCACAACCAACTGTAAAAGCCTGGCCGCTGCAGATGCCGTGAAGACAGGTGAAAACACACGAATGAAGGAAGATCTGGATTAATCCACGCTGGACCACAATGGAGCCGATGCTTGCACACAGAACTTTTATTCACACACATGGAACATACAATTCCCTACGCGTTTTGTTGCCCCTGGCCACTTCTTCAGGGCATCAATCTTACAGCATAACTTACAGATCCCCTTTATATATACAAACACTGTGACATCACAATGATTACATCACTTCCTGTAGGAACGCCCCTAAATGACAAATATGATGATAAATTGATTTAAAATACCCACATGTATGTGTAATCAAGTTGTTAAAGGGTAGAACTTACATAAGCAACCGTTTAAAACCAAATAAACATAGACATAAAACTTAAAACTTGAAAATCATGCTAAAAATATGTATCTATTTGTATATTAACAAGTAGTCCCGAACTCATCTCTGAGAAAGGGTCCCCTCGCAAGGGTTTACTCTTGAGAGGAGCTATATCTAATTGGGTCTCCAGCCTTTCACGATCTCATAAAGATTAATTCAGTATATATGGGGAAGAAAAAAAAGTTTTTATTACTACTTTAATCTAACTTTTTGTCACACCAGTGAGCCAACCCAGCAGAGCCAAGCTCCCAACACCGCAGACAAAGGATTTACCCCCTGACCACCAGTGTTACCCTTACAACTATCAATTATATATTGGACCAATTTGATATACTTGTCCTCATCTTAAAAAAACAATTTAAAGGAACTTAGGGAATATATACAAGGGGTTTAAATATCACTTACATAGTCAGGTATTTGTGGGTGTTCATTAAATTACCGTATATACTCGCGTATAAGCCGAGTTTTTCAGCCCAAAAATTGGGCTGAAAAGTCCCCCCCTCGGCTTATACGCGAGTCATACGGTCCCCCTCAAAGTTTGGCGCCCCCACCTCAGTTTCTGGGCCCCCCCGCATGCAGCGCTGCGCTCATACATTACCTGTCTAGCAGCTGTCACCCTCCGGTGGCGGATCGCGGCTCCCGGCTCCGGGCTCCATCTTCCTCGCTGACTTCCTGCTTGTCAGGTGACCGGCCGGCGTCGCGATGACGTCATCGCGCTGAGCCCCGGTCACAAAGCAGGAAGTCAGCGAGGAAGATGGAGCCCGGAGCCGGGAGCCGCGGTCCGCCACCAGAGGGTGACAGCTGCTAGACAGGTAATGTATGAGCGCAGCGCTGCATGCGGGGGGGCCCAGAAACTGAGGTGGGGGCGCAAAATTATGAGGGGGGCCCTCCCATGGGGCCCTGTATACTACCACTGGGGCTATATACTACCACTACTGGGGCTGTCTGTATACTACCACTGGGGCTATATACTACCACTGGGGCTGTATACTACCACTACTGGGGCTGTCTGTATACTACCACTGGGGCTATATACTACCACTGGGTGCTGTATACTACCACTGGGGTTATTACTACCACTACTGGGGCTGTCTGATATACTACCACTGGGCTATATACTACCACTGGGCTGCTGTATACTACCACTGGGGCTGTATACTACCACTGGGGTATATACTACCACTACTGGGGCTGTCTGTATACTACCACTGGGGCTATATACTACCACTGGGGCTGTATACTACCACTACTGGGCTGTCTGTATACTACCACTGGGGCTTATATACTACCACTGGGGCTGTATACTACCACTGGGGTTATACTACCACTACTGGGGCTGTCTGTATACTACCACTGGGGCTATATACTACCACTGGGGCTGTATACTACCACTACTGGGGCTGTCTGTATACTACCACTGGGGCTTATACTACCACTGGGGCTGTATACTACCACTGGGGCTGTATACTACCACTGGGGCTGTATACTACCACTGGGGCTGTATACTACCACTGGGGCTGTATACTACTACTGGGGCTGGTGTATACTACCACTGGGGCTATATACTACCACTGGGGCTGTATACTACCACTGGGGCTGTATACTACTACTGGGGCTGTATACTACCACTGGGCTGTATACTACCACTGGGGCTGTATACTACTACTGGGGCTGGTGTATACTACCACTGGGGCTATATACACCACTGGGGCTGTATACTACCACTGGGCTGTATACTACTACTGGGGCTGTATGTATACTACCACTGGGGCTATATACTACCACTGGGGCTGTATACTACCACTGGGGCTGTATACTACTACTGGGGCTGTATGTATACTACCACTGGGGCTATATACTACCACTGGGGCTGTATACTACTACTGGGGCTGAATATACCACTGGGGCTGCTGTATACTACCACTGGGGCTGTATACTACCACTGGGGCTGTATACTACTACTGGGGCTGCTGTATACTACCACTGGGGCTGTATACTACTACTGGGGCTGTATGTATACTACCACTGGGGCTGTATATACTACTGGGGCTGCGTGTATACTACCACTGGGGCTGCTGCTGTATACTACCACTGGGGCTGCTGTATATACCTCTGGGGCTGCTGTATACTACCACTGGGGCTGCTGTATATACCTCTGGGGCTGCTGTATACTACCACTGGGGCTGCTGCTGTATATACCACTGGGGCTGCTGCTGTAACACTGCTGGGGCCTGTATATACCACTGGGGAGGCTGCTGTATACCACACTGCTGGGGGCTGTATACCTGTGCTGGAGTCCACCCTCGGCTTATACGCGAGTCAATAAGTTTTCCCAGTTTTTGGGGGCAAAAGTAGGGGGGTCGGCTTATACACGGGTCGGCTTATACACGAGTATATACGGTACATATATTAATATAAAATAAAATATTTTTTTCCTCTTTCTCTTTCTCTTTCCTTTCCTTCAAAACCTATCAACAAACCAACCAGTTTATGATGAGCCCCTTTAGGGGACCAAACATTCACAGGACCCCAAACTTCAGTACCATAAGGGAGGAGTTTGCAACCGCCAGTGTCCAGATCAGGGGATTTGTCATGTGACCACACAGCAAGGGAACCAACCTACACCAAGGATGGACAAAGCATCAAGCTTACAAAGCCTAGAGTTAGCCAGGTATATAGGATTAAAAATAAAAAAAAATGGAGAGAGGGGGTAACAATAATATGGTCTGTGGCCTGTTTAGTTATTCAGGACCGTACCAGATTAAAATTAATAAAACGACAGGTACAAGCGAACCAAAAATTAAATCTTATGGTTACACCGTTATTCAGCTGAATTGCAATAGTAGAGATGACACATACATATAATATGCACTATAACACTTTAACAAGCTCTAATGGTCACACAGTAATCATAATTGAACTCAGACACTTCATTAAGACCACCTAGGGTTAGGGTGCCAAGTCTGTAAACCAATAGATTTCTCTTGTTCAAGGCTTGCACCCTATTTGGAGTATCAGAAGGAATGTGATCGATGGGGGTCATCTTAAGATCCACCTGGTCCCATGAACATTATTACAATGTCTTGATAGTCCATGTTTTAAAAAGCTCACTTTTATATTGTGCCTGTGTGAATTGATCCTTTTATGTAATGGCTGAGTAGTCCTACCAGTATACTGTTTCCCACAACTACAATCCACTAAATAAATTATAAAGCTGGATTGACAGTCCAATCTGTATTTGATGGAATATATTGTATTCCTGTCATTATTAGAGGAAAAATTAGTGATTGTAGTCTTTATCCATAAACAACATAGACAGTTCTTTCTATTACATTTAAAGGAACCCACTATCTTTGTATTACCAATGTTTATTAACCCGTTCAAGAGCAATGTCTTTTTTCTCATTCTGCTGGGGGCCAATATACTCTTAAGGGATGAAGCCCTCTTATATGTCACTAAATATAAAAAAAAAATGTAAAATATAATTTTGAAACATTGGGGTGTTCTCCTTAATGACCCTATATGTCGTTTAGTGACATATAGGAGGGCTCCATCCCTTAAGAGTATATTGGCTTCCTACAGGAAGTGATGTAATCATTGTGATGTCACAGTGTTTGTATATATAAAGGGGATGTGTAAGTTATGCTGTAAAGTTGATGCCCTGAAGAAATGGCCAAGGGGCCATGAAACGCGTAGGAAATTGTATGTTCCATGTGTGTGAATAAAAGTTCTGTGTGCAAGCATCGGCTCCATTGTGGTCCAGCGCGGATTAATCCAGATCTTCCTTCATTCGTGTGTCTTCATTTTTAAAGATCTGAAAAACTTAATTTTTATCGGTTTCCCCATAGTCTATCCCGATATGTACAACGTTTCAAGAACATAAAGAATAAAGATCTATAGCCAATGAGTTTACATTCGCAGAGAAAAAGACATGGCTGACTAATGACTCATAGATTCCAATCATTTTCCAGTTTTTAGGGGAATGGTCATGTGTGGACGTATCATTACTAAATGAGAACAATGTCTAAATGTATTCTTCAAAATGTACGGCACGTGCCCCTGTTTATGAATATGGTGTCGGAATTATAGACCCTAATCCATGATCTCTTTCTGAAAATAAACATCTCTGCTCCATTTTTATTTTTCACATATTGCCTATTCACATCTCTGCTAATTTTTATACCCCAATATATCAAAAGAGCATTATGTTACGTTAAAGGCATTGAATAGAAACTCATGATTAACAATTTCATCACAACATGAAGATAGAAGTACGGTATTCTGAAATAGAATTTTTTACAATGTTATTTGAAGTGTTATTTTTGCTGATGTTTGCCTGGATGAAAAGCCTTTTTTCTCATGCACTTTTTTTCTCAAGAGATTTTACTGCCAATTATTTCATGGTTAATTTATGTTACTTCATTACCATATCTGAAAGGAGATGCAGGAAGTGAATGAAAAGAAAAATTTCACAATTTATGGCGAGTTGCAAACGCATTACTGTGCATTCTCTATGTATTAGAGTTCATTGATTTTAAAGAGCTGGAAGTAGGCAAAAAATATTAACTGTTTGTAATGATAGTGTGCAATGGGCTTATCCTTTTCCTGTGTAATCATTTCCAATTATTTCTATTCATTTATTATGGTCTAATTGCTCACTATCATGACATCATACAGAGACAGTCTGGCTAGACTCTCTGTTCCATTATTGGAGTCTCAAAGAGATTTTGGATAAACTCCTTCACTACAACTGCTTCTGTCTAATGAATTACGCCTCTAATCAATAGATTAAGCTTTAGACAGATTACTTTTGATTTCTTCTTTTATGGACAGGAGGCACTAATGGTAACGGATATGGCAGTCAGCAGTTCTTACAGGGTAGAATTCGATTGGTAATCTTGGATTACAGCCATATGTCTTTTGATGGACATCCACAAAGGTTCACTTGAGCTCTGTTTTACATCTGTATAATTTTTACCCCAAAGGCTAGGACCCCCCTGCTCTGCCAGCATAAACAGGTTATCTCATAAATGACATGTCAACTATCTACATATTATGTAATAAATGTATGATTGCTGAAGTCTGACTGCTGGATCCCACACTGATCCTATAACTAGTGGTACTAAAGTGAGCATGTGCAACCTCTGCTCTGTTCACTGTCTATAGAAGTACTGGTTACACAGGCTCACGCCTGCGCCATTCACAGACTGACAGAATTCATATCAAATCTTTTCTGAGAGGGTGACAGACATCTGGTGATGTCACATTTGACATCTATCTTGTCAACAGGCAATTCATGTTTATGAGGCGACCCCTTTAAATTCCCCCAAAGGTTTAAAAGACTTGGTGGAATCACACTATGGTATTTATAAACTTTATCCAAGTCTGCTTTCCATCATTGCTACATTGTTACATGGCTATAAATCAATGATAATCAACTGGCGGAGCACAGCAGCACATATTTTCTTCATGATCTTAATGTGCAGCCTTCATCATAGGGTAGCACAACTTTAAATAGTAGCCTTTAAGATGATCACCAAGACTGGAACACTTGTATATGTTAAGTGCTTTACTCTACCATAAAAAATAATGTTATCTGCAGGAATAAATCTATCCTGCTTCCTCAAGCAAAAAGTGTAATGGTCCACCTCTCTATATATTTGAGAGAAAAAAACAGGTCAGGTGAATTGAATATTGATGTTTTTTCCGAGGACACGCTGTTCAACTGTTAAAGTCAACTGTTCTAATCATAGGCCGCAGTGCTGGTGAACGGTGATGGCATCCCATCTGGTGCCTGCTGAATTCAGGCAGTGACAGCAAGTGTCTATCATTGATTGTTTTTCATTTTTTGTGAATCCAGGCACCTGGCCAACACTGCTTATACAATCTCTTTACATTAACCCCTACAAACTTCACATCATCAGTTGACTTGTGTACAGAATTAATATCAGTACCTCGGTACCAAACTTTCCGATCATGTGCACTCCACCTCTCTGAAGCTGGCATGCATACACTTGACGTCAAAGTAGTGCGCATGACCGGAAACTGAAATGACTTCTGATCATGCACAGTGAGCCTGTCTGAACTCAGGATGCCTGCAACCGGTGCCAGAAAAGTTCAATGCTGAGATATACAGACCTGTGCGAACGCGTGGCTTTGTGTAGCGTTGCCGATGACGCGGCGGTGTGTGAAGTATGTGATCATCCCCATAAGGGCAGAATAACGTGCTAAGTGATCCGACTAGTCAGGGAAACTAAAGTCCCATAGCCTGGTCAAAACTCTAACTAACATAGGGAAAATGAGCATTAGAAATAATTTTTTAAACATTAGATTTGGAGACTAGCATTACACTGGGATGGATAGGCAGCCTGGTGCTAGTTTAGAGGGGGTTAGAGGACCAGACTGGTTCTCTTTAATGGCCTAAACAGACAGACTGAATTCCTT